>CAKNEU010000234.1:0-37222 GCA_930272665.1 Mariannaea elegans | reverse complement strand
TATAGTAAAATACTAAGCTACTTAAAAGTATAAATAATAACCTCCTCCTCCTTATTAAACTCTATAACTTAAATTAATTAGTAAGTAATATTAATATATAAATAATAAATAATAAATACCTAATAGAGTTTATATAATATAGCAATTATTAAAAGATTAGCTAAACCCTTAAGAATAGCCAGGCGGTTAGTATAAAAAACTAAGTAAGTTAAATTAATCTATTAATAATAAATAAAAATATACTTTTTAATTTAGCAATATCCTATATACTATTAGTACTATAATATATTACCTATACCTTTACCTTATAGGCACCCTTAATATATACCTTTAGGTTTTAAGGGAGTTATTACTTATTTTAAATAATCAATTAGATTAATATATAAATAATATATTAAATAAAGTTATATTACCTTAAAGTAAAGACCTTTACTATTACTAATCTTTAGCATTTAATAAAAGACTTTACCCTAAGGTATAATAATATAGCTATTATTTTATAATTAATTAATTATTAATAAATAAATAATATATTAATAAACTTACATCTCGTTCAAATAGGGTGTCATTAGGCTATCAATTGCCCTATTTGCCCTTGCAGTACTCTATATACTCGGGGTAATTTTAAATAGTTAATGTAAAGGTGCAAGGCATATTAGAGGAGGGACAAATTAATACATTAATTCGTAATCGTGTGCGTATAATGGATTAATATATTAATTTTCGATTTGGTCGTGGGGTAATGCATTAATTTTGGTCGTTGGTAGCAGTAATAGATTAAGAAAAGGAAGATGTTGGAGTAATGCATTATCAAGTAGTTAAGCTGTTACATACTCCACTAATATTGACCAATTAAAGTGTATAAAAATATGGAGCATGTATCAGGTGACCCGCTTATTAGCGGAGCATGTAACACCTCAACTAGCGAGCAACTATCAGGTCATGTACGTCCACTGGGAGGATCGGTAGACCAAAGTTCTCTTCCCACGTTCAATCCACCTTTATTAAACTCAGCAGGCCGTCACTTCAGTTTTCGCAATAGATTCACCAAAAACTGCACACTGGCCCGTCGAAAACTTCCGAGCGCTGTATTGCTAGCCCGTTTTCACAGGTGTTTTGAGGTGCTCTAAATGGCCTGAGAGCCTCCGAGCCACGCCGCCATGCCGACTTTGCCGAGCCGAGAGCAGGACAACGTGCAATTGCGCTGGTCGACGACCATTGCGAGAAGTGGGAGGTTTAAAGACGTTCCAATGGTCTTTGAACAGCATCAGTGCCGTAAGCTGGGTTCATTCACTTCCCCGTGCAGGTCTCACGCGCCCTCACAGTCGTACAGCACCACGCCAGCCATCCCGGAAAGGGTACAATGTCCGTTTCCGCGTTCAAAAAGATGAGACGGGCCACGTGTCTCGCCGTAGCCAGCAACGAAAGTCTTTTACATCGATGATGCCACATGTGGCTGGTGGAGCGGGCTCTTCTCCAAACACAACGGCACGCAACACACAGGCCGGTTCTATACGTCAAGATGGTAACCCAGAAACCACAGTGGCAGAATCCATTACCGTGCCTCCGAGTGACGTCGGGGTGAGCAATATCATGTCGCAGGAGCCAATCATTTGGCCCGACTTACTCAGTGACTCGACTGGAGGGTTCCAATTAGAACAAAACCCGGCGCTATCAGATCTACCCTTACTCGACGCAGCCTTATCGCCTAATTCTCTAGACCAGATCCCGGTGTTGGTTTACTCGTTCACGTGCCCGGATGCATGTGTTCCAGCCGACTACGTCCAAAACCTCATACGAGACCATGAAGACGCCCTCTGGGTTTCCGATTCTTCAGAGCTGATGCATAACTTTACCCATGACTTCGGTCTGAATACAACTGCTGCTCCAGATCCGCCGCCGCCTTCCAAGTTTGGGCGCGTTTCCGTAACCGACGACATACCACCTCATATTGATACCGGCATGACGACTGATCACATTCGTTATCTCCAAATTTGTACGCCCACCCTACTACGGGGCCCCATGTCTCTCGTCTTTTTTAATAAACCCTTTACTAACCGTCTTCCAAGTCATCGAAAAAGTCGCCCCACGTTTTCTACCGTTGTGTACGGGGACCGATAACCCGATCTTATCTTTAATCATTCCTGCGTCTTTTGCTTCGGGCACCCTCTGCCACGCCATCTGCGCCATTTCTGCAAATCAAACATCCATTTCTGGAACGGGGACCGAAGATGATGTACACAAGGGCCAACGACATGGACAGATTGTGAGGCGCATGGTACAGGATAGCTTTTCCCAAACGTACTTGCCGAAATTTACCGATATTGCGGCCTGCATGTTGATACAGTCGTTTGAGGTTGGTAGTTGTCCCTGCACCCTACTTGACTCTGCTCACTATGTACGGCCTAGATTCTCGACATAAACCAAACGGATTGGATCCAATGGATCAAATATTGTACATTTGTCGTGCGTCGTCGCGACCAAATGGAGCAGGATATTCGTAACGGTGGTGAATGGCTCATCTTTACCAAGTGTGTGGTGGCCATGGAGACAATGGCCGCCGCCAGCTCTAATGTCCAATTTGGCCTTGCTTCCAAGTATTGGAAAACACTTTTGCATCTGACAGGCAAATCAAATGAGTTCGCCACCGCACCGCAGAAATCAACCTATTTGAAAGCATTGGAGGACGATTTCTTCGAAAAGATTCTTGGGTGCCCCGCTGTTGTTCTGATGGTGCTGACAGAGATGACAGATTATGTAACGATGCGAGAACGCGATGCGTTGGGGCCATTGGATACAGAAAGATTGGAGGACTTTAACCGCTGGGAGGATCTGCTCCATCGCTGGTGTCCTGCTCATATGGAGGGCTCAAATGTCCAATTGATGGAAGCGTTTCGACATGCGGCGCTTGTCTACTTTACAAGAAGGATCCGCAAGCTACCTTACGACCATGCTGTCGTCCAGCGACACTGCCAACGAACACTCTTTCACATCAATCGTTTGGATGATCTTCATGACTACAGCATTGTCTCTACGTGGCCCACCATGATTGCTGGACTTGAGCTGGACGACCAGGAACGGCCTGACTTGGCACTTGGTTTGCTACGGTCCTTGGGTAGTGCGAAGCAGGCTGTCCGCGAGGAATCCATCTTTGCTGGATATAAGAACCTCCTGATGATGGTATGGAGACAGAGGCGGGAGAATCTGCTCAGTGAACGAGTGGTGAATATTGAATGGCAAGATATTTGCAAGGAGCAAGGGCGGATGTGGTGTTTCTGGTAGAGTAGGGCAATGGGTGTTATCACATCGTCCTAAACTGTACTAGTCAGGGCCAAGTTTCTCAAGGAGGAAACACCATTTGTATTATACTATGTAGAACTGTTTCACTCTGGCTATTCTTCTAGAAGGAACCTTGCAAAAGCTTCACGTACGGTGTGTGCATCCGTTTCCCCAGTGTTCCGGGCCACGCCGTCCAAGAATTCCGCGTTCGTCAATTCCTCATGTTCTGCCATTATTTGGAGCACCTTATTCATAGTAGCTCTATCAAATTCTGGGTGCGCTTGAAGCGAAATGAACTTCTTTGGGCGATATAGACCCTGTACGGCGCAAAGCTCTGTTGATCCCAACGATGTGACACCCTGAGAGGATTGTACTACGTCGCAGTGCATTTGGTTGAGTCTCTTTCGCCGCCACCGTTTGGTCAATATGCATGTAACTAGAATCGCAAGGTAGGGAAGTCAAGATATGTACTTACGATTGTGCTCTTTCCAAAGACGTTTTTTCCCTCAGCTGTCAGCTGAATTTCTGTCAAGGATGACTCGAAGCCATCCCTAGATACTGTAACAGAGGATCCCAAAGCCTTCCCGAGAATTTGATGACCAAAACAGATGCCAATGATTCTTCGTTGGTTCTGCTCGTCATTGACTATGTTCCGAACAAGTTGCAGGAGCTCTTCTACCCATTCCTCCCCGCTCTCTACCGACGTTGCTATCACACAATCAGCACATTCCGACTCGCCGGCAAGTTACAGAAGACATAAAGAAAAGTACTGAATGAGGGGGCATACGGGATCCCGTTACGAGGAGCGCATCATATTGCTCCGACTTGGGATATTCACGAGCATTTTCGACATCCCAAATGGTGATATCTACGTTGTCGCGGAATGCCGGCTGCTGATTCAACCAAGTCTTGATGAGGCCCCCATAGCCGCCATATTGACTTCGATCTGGGTCCAGAGAATGGTCACACTCCAAGATCGCAAGACGCACGCGGCGTACAGAACACATTGGTCGTGAGAATTTTCAACAGAGTAAATTGTTGTCGATTGATTAAAGGCACGAATTATGCATGGAGGAGCAAAGCAGTACGCGGCCTGACAAAGATGTGACAGTGAAGTCGACATTGAAGGAAGGCTAAAGAAGGAAAAAGAGAGGGGGCTGGGGGTTGAGGGGTGAAGCAAAAACTTTCCGACACTGGAATATTGTTGGATATTACCACTAGATCACTGGCAAAAACAGAGCTCCTAACTAACAGTATATTTGTCAATCAGGCTCATATCTGACAAATATTGTACACTCCTCGTAGCGCGTGGGTCAGGTCAGTGGGTGGAAGAGTGACAAGCGGTAACCGAACTTCCCGAATAGGAAGGAATTCGGCGACATTCTCGAGATGTTAGTCAAAATTTGAATCATACGCCCGACACATCAAATGATGTGACAAAAGCAGAGCTGGGATTGCTTATCTGAGTGATAGCTTGAATCAAAGGGTCTAACTTATTCCAATGCGTTACTGTCTGTCTTTACTATAAGGATTGTGGTCATTGCTGCGGATGATCATTTGTCTAATTCTGGCATCCTTTCTCCCGGTCCTGATCAGACTTCAATCTCAACGTCGTTTGTCCTCGCTTTACATCAGACCCTACGCTGTAACAAAAAACTGCTGCGATGGGTAAAAAGAGAGTTCTGGTTGGCTACGGCATTGATGTCGATGCCGTTGCTGGCCATCTCAATACCATGAATGGCTCCAGACCTAACATGTCAAACATCTCTAGAGGTTGGTTTGTATCTTGGCCTTCCAGGGGCATAGATTATATTGATGGATGACCTCTAGGAGTATTTGGTGCCACCATTGGTGTCAAAAGGCTGCTGGATCTATTCGAATTGAAGAACATCAAGAGCTCTTGGTTGGTTTCAATGCTGCTATGCCACGTCGGATATGTGAACTGACATTACTACTGGTGATACAGGTATGTCCCGGGACATACGATTGAGACCTTTCCGGCGGAAATTGCCCGAATCAGGGACGCTGGCCATGAGATGTAAGTTCCTGCCTGCCCCCGAGGCTGTCCCTGGATGGCATGAAGAAACAATGAATTGACTTATCTGTCTCGCTGCAGCGGGTTGCATGGCTATACTCATGAGTACGTGTCTGCACTACCAATACAAGTGATCAAGTCTCTTCTAATTTTGATCTCCTAGAAACCCGGGAGAGTTGGCAACCGAGCAGTTCGTCAAAGTAATGGAAAAGTCTCTGAGCATCTTGACCGACTTCTGCGGCAAACCTCCCAGGGGCTACACAGCACCTTCTTGGGATCCTCATCCTCAGCACGTCGCCGTCATGGAGAACCTTGGTTTAAAATACGGTCAGTTCGTCAGTTCAACTATTTTTCGACATAATTTACTCATTGAATAGATCACTCTTTCATGCACGATGACTATCATTGCTACTATGCACCAAGAGATGGAGAAACCCACGTCGCTACTGACTATACCCAGACGCCAGACACTTGGATGGTTCCATCAACAAAAACAGAGAAATCGAACATTGTAGTTGTGCCAGGTAAGGGGATAAAGATGAGCAACATAGGTCCTCTGTCTGTAACATCATTGACATCTCGTTAGGTTCATGGACATTCGATGACTGGCCTGCCTTTCAGTTTGAGCCGAACCGACCGAATGCTGTATGTACTGCTTGGACTACATAAAGCTTTGTGTTATCGCTGACAGGCGCTGCGTATAGCAAGGTTACGTGGATCCGCGGGTAGTAAAATACACCTGGCAAGAGTCCTTTCTCTACTGCTATGAGCATTTCGACCAGTTTGTTTTCCCCATTACAATCCACCCTCAGGTGAGCGGAAAGGCGCATGTCATGCGCATGCACGAGCGGTAAGCTAGAAAGCCTTCAAAGGTGTGAATGAAAGCCAACACAAGATTGACTTTTGTTCTCTGCTAGATTCATCGATTGGATTAATACGTTCGAGGGTGTGGAATGGTGCACGTTTGAACAGATGGCGGTGGAGTTTCGTGCTGGCAGAATCTGATAAGCACTGTCAATTGTCAGTGTTGTACCGGTGACTGGAGTAGGTATATGAAGACAGTTAGCTCAAATTTACAACGAAATAAAGAGTGTTCTATCCAAAGCAAGGGTACGAGCTTCGCAAAACCGTCACAGTTGTTTTTTATTCTCACTGAATAGCAATTAGACCCTGAGAACAATAATGAGATCTCAACCTGTACTGTACATCCACCCCCACGGCGCTATGCTTTTAGTCTGTCAGGTCCTTCGCTGTTTACAGCAGCTTTTCGCATACTCGCTTGAAAGTTCTATCTTGGGTTCGCGTCAGCTACCCAGCTTGTTGGCACTTCATGAGCTCACTTCTGTCCGAGCCCGCAATTCTATCCTACGTAATAACGGTCCAGACCGAAAAATTTCTGTTTTAATTAACATTGAGCGAACCTTTCCATCATATGCATGGAACCTGATATCTCAGGCTGATAGTGTTGGTGAAGTTCATGAAAGAACGTAACAATTGATGATAAAAGTTCATGGTGACCATTACCTCTTGGACTTGCCACATGATATGCAAGGCATCAAAGTTCATATAAACTACAATAAAGGTCAAGGCCATGCTTGGTTCGCTGTTCATGGAGCGTTCATGGAGCGTTCATGGGCGATATGAAGGTTAAGATCCATAAGTTTAATGATGAGATTTGCCTCCAACTGCGGCGAACACAGAACAAATTTAGACTATACGACCGCCTCAAATGTTGCTCGTCTTTAACTTTGTCACATTCAAAAGGGAAGGAATTGAATCATAGAAGCTCTTGATTTCTATCTATCTATCGAACAAAGGGTTGTCTTTTATAGAGGGAAATGAGGCCCTGTGAGTTGGCTAGACTAGCTATACGAGGGGAAATTAGTTGTGTTAATCTATTAGCTATACGACGAAGCTAGCTATACGGATGAGCTAGTTATACGGCTAAGCTAGCTTCCAAAGGAAGCTGGCTATCGTATATCGTGTAGTTAGATGACCCGTTTGACAAACTTGGCATTATGTTGTGTTGACGATCATCAAGACCCAGCACAACTCAACAAGCTACGCGCTATTCAAACTTCCAAAGCGTTTTTCGCTTGCTCTTGCTCAACATGGTCGACCGATTTCGACTCAATTCCTTCCATTTCTACCATGACATGGACAGGGATCCCGACGCCACCCTCCTCGAAATAGTTCGTCGCCTTGATACACTTCCATGCCACGAACGCGAGAGTTGGCCAGACAACCGTGCTGAGAGCAAACCAAACGCCGTTGATAACTTTGTACGGCGTTCCTGCTGCGTCGATACCGAATGACACAGCGGTACCAGCAGAAATGACTATATGGAAAAAAAATTGATATTAGCATGAGCGGAAGTTTTGTTGCTTCGTCACACAAAGTACTTACAGCAAACCATGATGCCTCCCATGTGAGCCATCAGCTTGGGTTGGTTGCTCAAAGAACCCAACACCCAAAGCACGGTGTTCTGAAAAATCCCATACTGAGCACCGTAAAGTATGTAAATCACGACGGCTCCAACATAGGAGCGGTCAGTTATGTCGATGTTGGGCCCAGGAATGCTCTTATCAAACTCCCATGCGTCAATCCAAATCGTCAAGGCGATGTAGGTACCCGTGACAAGAATAGAGTCGAATAGAACCGCCAACAACCCACGTCTTCGTCGCGAACCAAGTCTCTCGTTATCGAGGATGAAGTACCCCACGAAAAGAGCGATTGGTATTTGAAAGGCATAAGAAAGTACATTATTGAGGCTTCGTGTACGGAGGTTGAAGGCGTAGGCATTAAGAGAGCTTTGTAGCACGATAAATGCCTCGGGAACGAAGAAGGCTGGAAGCATGAGTAGCAGCCGCCAGTCTTTGAACATGGCTACAAGGGCAACCATGCTCTCCTTTAGCGACGTAGGCTCAAATACAGCAATCGTCGTACCGTCCTGTCGGAAAAGGGTGTTTGGATTGACCATCAGGATAGCGAGAAGGGCAGAACAGCCTTGTAGCACCATAAAGATGATGTAGACCGAAGCTGGGGTTGATGGAGAGTTGGCTAGGTCGAAATTGTTAGTACGATGGTAACAAAAACGAAGTATAATTACCTAAAGGTAACTCACCGTTGAAGTTAATTCCGAGGGCAATGCTTGCACCTGCAGTAGCCCCGACGGAATTTCCGGTCCATTGAATGGCTCTCCAGCGACCTTTTTCCTTGAATACAGGTAAGAAAATCATTTCCAATATAGCTAGACAATACTTACGGATTCTTCGGCGTATACATTTGCCATGAAACCTAAATCATTATCAATTCGGTGCCGAGACTACTGTCACTTGGCAACTTACCTGCTGTAGTCCACAAACATCCACCACTGAATCCGAGCCATAGGCCAGCTACCAAGGGGAACCAAAGGTGTCCATGCAAATCAAAGAACCACAATGAACCTAGGGAGGTGAGATTTGAGCAACTTGGCTGCACAACTCAAAACGAACCTGTGTAAAGCGGGTAACCCGAAATAGCGAGTAGAACCGTCAAGCGAGGTCCAAGTGTAGTAAGGATTGTTCCACCAAAAAGACCTGTAATAGCAAATGCGGCATACAGGCAGGCATTGGAGGTTTGCGCCATGTGAAGGGATGATGCCCGGCCACCACCTGCTCCCAGTCCCTAGATCGAGCAGTCATGGGGTCAGAACAGTCGAGGTCTCTAGAGGGCAATGAGCGGAAAGACGGAACAAGCGTACGATTATTGCTAAATAAAGACCGGGGTTACAAAAGAGGACTCCCGACATGAGGAGGTTTTGGACGAATGGACTGTCTCTAGTCTTAGCTTGTCAGGCCCTCCACGGTCCGAGGGCAGCAAAATTACTTAGTAAGTCTCCAGAACCTCGGAGTTGAAGCCGGTTCTGCGTCTTCACTTGGGCTTGCCGTGCTAGTCATGGTGGAGGGAGTGCTCTGGAATACTAGCCTAATGATGCTAGTTGTCGGATCGGCGATTTCAACAAATAAAATTAGGGCCAGAAGGGGATAATAACTGAAACTATGCAAACAACTTGTGATGGAGAGCATGGCAAGTTCGCGCGAGAGTTGGCATTTAAAGAGTTAATTCAGAACACCTGAGTGACATGAGTTACCTGACATAGATTGGTCCAAGTCTTATCGCGCTAGTATTGTAGACTACGAGAGCTCGTCACCATTTCCCCAGCCATATCTGTCCAAGCTGTATATCGTGGTGCCCTCCTCCATATGTTCCCCGCAAATGATCTCGACCCTTCCTTGTCCTAAAACCAAGGATAGTCAAGTAGAATTTCCCAATGAAGAAGCTTCCCGATTAGGAAACTATTGAGAATCGTCCATATGTCATTACAAATTCATCACAATTAGTGGATCAGTCTGAAATACCGGTCATCTTCGGACCCACTGATTCCCTTTACTACGTGGACGGCTGCGGTCACAAAACCTTAGTAGTTCTCGAGTTTTCGGATCTCCACCTCGGCTTTTGTCTCAATCAAGCCTCCGGGCAAAAGCTAATAAGCCCAAAAGAAGATTTATCTCCTCCCACTGAGGTAGGCTCTTGCCGAGAAGTGCCATCTCTTCCCCTCTCCCTCTTTCCTCTTTTTTTTCTTTGGCATCAGTACCTTTCATGCAATCCAAGGAGACTAGCGAAGGGGTACAGATCGCTCCCACCATGACTTCAGAAACACCATCGACAGCTGCCTCCGCACCAAAAGATGGACGATGGAATGAGCTGGTTCAGTCCGTTCGTGACCACCGGGATACCTCTGTTGCCAGAGTTCAGCCTCCGCTACCAGAACTCCCTGTGAATTTGCCAGCTAATGTCTTGGATGTTCCGGCCAAGGTTCTCACCGAAGAAGAACTTGCCATAACGGAAAAGACCACCGAAGAGCTTTTGGAGCTCTTGACGGCTGGAAAGATTTCGTCAGTCAAGGTTACAACGGCTTTCCTACGAAGGTCTGCTGTAGCTCAGAAATTGGTATGTCTTCGGAGGGTGTAGAGGTTGAGTCGCTCGGAGCCACTGTTGATAACACTCTAGGTTAACTGTGTCACGGAGCTAAGATGCGAATCTGCGCTCGATCGGGCAGAGTTCCTCGATAAATACTATACAGAGAACAAGAAGCCAATTGGCCCGTTGCATGGATTGCCTGTCAGTGTCAAGGATCATCTCACCATGAAGGGCTGGGAGTCTAATTTCTCATTTGTTGCTCGAATTGGTAAGATCGCAACTACCGACGGTCTGCTCCTCAAGGCTTTGCATGATGCAGGTGCCGTCTTCCACGCGAGAACAACACAGCCCCAAACCTTGGTAAGCACTTCAAACCATGATCGAGAGTTCACATCCTCACGCTGCGTATCTAGATGCACCTCGAAACATCATCAACCATCTATGGAGTGACAACAAACCCCCATAACAGGGCCCTGACCCCTGGAGGAAGTTCGGGTGGCGAGGGTGCTCTGATTGCCATGAATGGCAGCGTTCTGGGTGTGGGCTCTGATACAGGAGGCAGCATTCGTGTGCCCGCTGGCTTCAGCGGCATTTACGGACTGAAACCAACATCGGGTCGCGTAACTCTGGCCGGGCTTGACGGGATCGCTGGCGGTAGAGAGCAGGTTCCTTCAGTCGTTGGACCCATGTCATCCAGCCTCCATGGCCTAGCCCTCTTCATGAAGGTCGTTGTGGGGGCGAATGCGTGGAAATGGGATCCTAGTATTCCCCCAGTCCCATGGCGCGACGAAGTGGATTGGCTAAAAAGAGAGGATGGTAGGCGCAAGCTCAAAATCGGCGTAATGTGGGATGATGGCATTGTGGTTCCTCATCCCCCGGTTCGAAGAGCATTGAGAGAGACTGTCGAGAAGCTACGCGCGCAGGAGGACGTGGAGGTTGTGGAATGGCACCCATTTGACCACGAGCTTGGTTTCCAGATCTGGGTTAGTATGAGGTTATTATTTGCCTCCTCGCTGCTGAATACTAACGGCGTTTCAGAACCACTTGATCTTTGCCGATAATGGCCGTACTATGCTAGACTTGCTAGCCGGTGGTGAGGAAGAGCTAAGGCCCCTAACCAAGTGGATATTGGTAGACAATCCTCTTGTAGCCAATCGGTCCTTACAAGAATTGTGGGATTGGACCTGCAAGAGGGATGTCTATAGAGCAGAGTACGCCCGCATCTGGAACGAAACTGGCGATGCCCTCAACCACCCTGTGGACGTGATCCTATCTCCGGTATTCCCAGGCGCTGCTTCGCCCCTAGATCAGTCCAAGTATTGGAATTATTCACTTATTTGGAATATTCTGGATTATCCGGGCCTTTCATTCCCGGTAACCAAGGTCGATCAAGAAAAGGACAAGCCAGACACGAACTTTCGACCAAGAAACGGCTATGATCTCGCCAACCATCAATTATGTGAGTCTTATAAACCAGCCAGCTTGATCTAACTTGCTAAATTGGACTTGCTGTATAGATGACCCTGAAGTGTATAAAGACGCACCTGTTTCTCTTCAACTGATCGGGCGGCGATTTGAAGATGAAAAGGTAAGCCGTTTGGCCTGCAGACGTCTCTGACCCGTGTTGCTAATGAATGATTACAATTATAGTTGCTCCAGGCGATGCATTTCATCGAAGACAGACTCGAATCGCGACGAGCATGTAGCCAAGAGTAAAGGATTTGTAGATAGTCTTGAAATGGGTAAAATAAAGAAAGGGAATGCCGTTAGGAAATGTCCTAAATGAGCTGAACTCTCTTCATATGCGCTTTCCGCTCCTTTTGCGCCTCCGCCGCAAACGCATCGTCTGAAATCATCTTCCAAGCCATCAAAGCCAGGCCCTCGCCACATTTGATAGCTCGTTCTAGGACGTCTTCGGTTCTAGCAGCAGCGGTGAAGCCCTCCGTATAATTTCCCTCGCCCTCACATGTATCAATACCAAACCGACCATGGAAGGATGGGATTTCATAGGAGACATTTCCCATATTTGTGATTCCAGCCAAGAATTCTCTTCGGTGGCGGTTGGTATTTCCGTTTAATGAGTTTGTGATATACAGACTAAGCTAACATGTCGATGATTGAGAAATAAAGGAAAGTGATGCTTATATATTGGAAAATACCCTTTAGACCTTAACAAAGGGGCTTCTTTTATCCATTAAATCAAACCTCCTTAAATTCTTTTATATCCAACTAAGCGGGGGTTATGCTAGGTATAAATAGGCTCATCATCTTAAAGCTCGTTGATCAATTTGCCCAGTTCCAAAGCAGCTTTCCGTAAGGCAGCATATTAGGTTATAGTATACTTCTTCATATCTACAGTTGAAGCATAATAAGTAGCTTCCAGTGCGGCATTATACTTTTGAATGTCTGTATTTAGAGCATTAAAGGGATTAACTTTATTTTCCATGTTGAGAAAATGTCAATGTTATGTGTGCAGGGTTATGTCGAGGATAAAGGTTTTTTTATTTTTTCGCATTCTTATTAAATCTAAGCGATTATTCCATACTGATTGATATATGTGCATTTACGACCTAACCATCTGACCATATGGTTCTGTGTAATAAAACGAGACTCTCGCTAATACAACATACACCCGTTAAATCTGAGCAGCCAGTACACACACACAGCACACCTAAGACACCCAGTATACTCAGCATTCCTAAGACAATTTTTTGTTTTTGCCCAGCAAATACAATGCAATAAATTTTTTTTCTATTCACGCGCGCGTCCTCACATACATCCACAACCACGCAATAAGATCAGGCTCGGAGCCGAGGACGGGTGTGGGTACATGCAGCAATTCGTAGCTGGAATGATGATGTGCGATGCCAGATGGGGCAAATGACCTTGCAAGTGCATCAACGCTGTTGGCCTCGGATTTATGCGGGTCATTGAACATGCCCGTAAGCTATTCTATGCCCTGGGGACGCATCATGATTGAGTGCATGCTTGTTCATGCTCTTCATAACGGGGACGGAAAACCAGATCCCCGACAATGCATATGAGTAGTGTGCTGCACCCAGGATGATACGAGTCCCGGTAATTGGGCG
Organism: Mariannaea elegans; assembly: GCA_930272665.1. Lineage (NCBI taxonomy): Eukaryota > Fungi > Ascomycota > Sordariomycetes > Hypocreales > Nectriaceae > Mariannaea > Mariannaea elegans. The sequence continues at coordinate 23,857 of CAKNEU010000234.1, read as the reverse complement.
GTGGCTGTTGTGGCTGTGTTCAGCTCTCGTCTGCCGAATCTTGGCCGATTTACCCCTCACGGGCAATCCGGCTTACCTGTCTCTGTTCTTTGTCCTTCTCAATCGCCAGTAGCTGGAATAGTGTTACCGATTGACTAATTTGCTAGCGACGTGCGGTGACCAGACCGATCAAAGTACAGCTAAATTGCCGTTAATATGTCTACTTTACTGGCAAAGGCCGCGCCGTTAAAGTCCGAAATCCGCCTAGCGCAAGCGATCGCTCTGTTCGAAGTGGACCTGTCTGATGAGCAAAGGGCCGCCTTTTCCTCCGAGAAGCATCGATCGCGTGACTCACCCCCAGATATCCATGATGTTATGCGATTGACGGCCGAAATCGACCGCCGTGTTGCAGGAAAGGTCGGTGGCGGCCGTTGTTTCGGGACGCGTCTGGTCAACGTCTTGCAAGCTGTCCAACAATTTGCAGCTCTTGGGGACATTATGGTGGGCGGATCTCAAAACATGGTTGCATGCGGCCTTTGGTCGCTGGTGCGGATGACGTTGCTTGTTGGTTCCCCGCACGATGATATGCTTTCTTGGCTAATAGGTTATTCAGATGCTTGCGAATGCCTATTCCTGGTTCGACAAGTTATCGGAACTCTTCATGACCGTCGGCCGATCCGCGCCTCGTTATCAAGCGATGGCCTTGCTCTACCCACGATCGAAGAAGCTACAATCATACCTCTCTGAATACTTCCTGGTAGCTGTCCGCATTTGCCACGATTTACTAAAATTGACGCAAAGATCAATGCTAGGACGGCTTGTCTCCTTCTTGGGAGAATCTGATATGAGGAGTTATCAGTCGGATTTTGATCTATGGGCAAATGCAATCAAGGAGGAGGTAAACCTACTGACAGCACAACAACTTCAAGAACAGGGCCGTCACCTCAAGGCTCTTTCCAAGTACTCTAAATCTGAATCACATCGCAAGAAGCTCAAGAACCATCTCCGCATCCTCGATTCTTGCTCGACATATGACTATCAGACGACGTGGAAGGAAATCCGAAGGTGCGGAAACACCAGCTGGTTCACCCTGCAGCGTAAATACCAAGATTGGAAAGTCAGAAGTGAGTCTTGTACACTTTTGTATTTAGGCAAGCTTGGATCCGGAAAGTCTATCTCACTAGCCAACATGGTTAATGATATAAACCTCGATCCGAAAGACAACCCGCCAGTTGCTTACTTTTTTTGCCGGCACGACGCTCCGGAAAGCCTGCGAGAGCGTACGATCCTGGGCTCCTTGGCCCGGCAGTTGCTATGCGCAATGAAAGAGCCGATTTTGATGTCGGAGGATTTTGCCGATGCGGATTCTCCGGTCCTCGATTCTAAAGGGATACTCTCCTTATTAAAACGCACCCTCAAACCTACTGGCAGAGCTTACTTCATCCTGGATGGACTAGATGAATGTGATGAAAATCAGAGAGAGGGTGTGATTCTCCGCTTGCAAGAGATTCAAAGTGAATTTGCACTACTTGTTTGCCTATCATTCAGACAAGAGGCAGGTAATGCATTGACACTGCGCCCTGAACATTTCGCGAAACCAAGCATAATTTCCATTCCGGAGAACAATCCCGACATTGCGGAGTTCACCCAAACAGAGCTAGAAAGGCGAGTCAAGTTCAACAAGCTAAAGGTAGGGGAACCGACTCTTATTCTAAAGATTCGGGATGTCTTACTAGAGAGGGCAAACGGCATGTTCCTCTGGGTGGTTCTCCAGATCAACTCTCTGTGTATTGCAAAGACAGACGAGTCTATTCGCCAAGCTCTGGAAAACCTTCCAAGAGATCTTCCAGGCACCTTTTCTCGCATTTTGGAACAATCAGGGGCGCTGGGAAGAGTCGACCAAAGGCGGACGCTTGAGCTTATCACTGCGGCTTGTCGTCCCCTAACAACAGACGAATTACAGGAAGCCCTAAGTGTGGTTCCAGGAGATTCTGAATGGAATCCGGCACGGATGCCCAATGACATATACGCAGCATTGGCTTGTTGTGGAAGCCTGGTAATTGTCGATGAAGAGACTCTGTCGGTCAAACTGATACACCATAGTGTCAAGCAATTCTTGCTTAGTGGGCCAGAGGGCATTGCCGGCCGAACATTTACTATTGGGGATGCAAACAAAACCATGACTGGTATTATTATCACATACTTAAGCTATGATGTTTTTGAAACTCAGCTCTCCAACAGGGTAGTTCCAAAAGTCCAGCATGAAGCAGTTCCAACCAAGGTAGTCCGCTCCGTTTTGGACTCATCGAGCATCCAAAAGCTCGCACTAAGACTTCTGAAGTCTAAAGAGCCGTCAAGCATGAACTTCAGCGAATTTCTAGCAAAGGAGGGCCAATATTCCAAGCTGCGACCTACCAGTCAATTCTACTTTCTCCTGTACGCTAGGCTATATTGTGCACAGCATATCTTGCGCAATCCGGAGCAAGATCCGGCGATTTACAGATCTCTAGGTCGAATCCTTGTTCGGAATGTCCTCGTTGTGGATACTAGAGATGACGTTGGTCGGATGCTGCTATTGCAAGCTGCCTCGGGCGGGCATGAGGCTGTTATGCAGTGGCTCGTTGAAGCGGGCGCCGACAAGGAGGTTAAGGACGATCATGGCCGGACGCCGCTGCATAAGGCTGCCTCACATGGACACGAGACTATTGTGCAGCGGCTCGTTGAGGCAGGCGCCGACAAGGAGGCTAAAGATAACTTTGGCCGGGCGCCGTTGCGTGAGGCTGCCTTACGGGGGCACGAGGCTGTTGTGCAGCAGCTCGTTGAGGCGGGCGCCAACAAGGAGGTAAAGGATGACTATGGCCGGACACCGTTGTATGAGGCTGCCTTACGGGGGCACGAGGCTGTTGTGCAGAGGCTCGTTGAGGCGGGCGCCGACAAGGAGGCTAAGAATAATGATGGCCGGACGCCGCTGCATAAGGCTGCCTCACATGGACACGAGATTATTGTGCAGCGGCTCGTTGAGGCGGGCGCCGACAAGGAGGCTAAGGATAATGATGGCCGGACGCCGCTGCATTTGGCTGCCTTACGTGGGCACGAGGCTGTTGTACAGAGGCTCGTTGAGGCAGGCGCCAACAAGGAGGCTAAGGGCCGTAATGGCCAGACTCCACTGCATTTGGCTGCCACAGAGGCGCATGAGGCTGTTATGCAGACGCTCGTTGAGGCGGGCGCCGACAAGGAGGCCAAGAACAACGCCGGCCGGACGCCGCTGTATGTGGCCAACGCGAGTGTGCGTATCGATATTGAGAGTGTGCGTAAGGATATTGCGAGGCTGCTTAGATAGTATACAAACCCCCTCCCCGCCCACCACCTATTGCCTGCCCTCGTATATATACTTAAGATATGGCAAATGGAATGTTTAAGAATGTAAAAGATTATTACTTGGGATGCTTATAGAGTTTCAATCTAAAGGGATTAGTGTAAGTATATAACATTATTAGACATTTGGGTGAATTGTGGTTGTGATTCAATTGCTTGATTTTCTGCCTTTGGACTAGAGGTAGGCGTCTCTTTTCTAGGTTATAGTCTATGGAATTAACTAGAAGCTTCTTGTTAAGCCTGTAGTAATAGGTGGTAAATTTGATCTTGGTGGCAAATTTGTCACTATCTAACGAATATTTGCTCTCAACCAGTTAGGATATTATTACGGGCTAGGGCCGTGAGGGTCCAGGCTACGCCAGACCTGACCGATAACCCACGGAGACCCTCCAGGCTAGCTGACGAGCGCCGGGCCCGGCCCAGGATAAGGTGGGCTCATTCCCCGGAGACAGCCGGAGTGTGGCTATGTGGCTCCGAACCTGCTTGCCGGCCGATCCCTGGGCACACGTCAGGATATTATCGGAGCCCTTCACAACAAGAAGCCAGAGCCCCTTACAACAGGAAAACTCTTGACAACAGGAAACTCTCTTTGGCTGAGGAAACGTACACAATAGCTAGGAGGGGAATATATTGAGGCTTTCCTGTCGGAGTCTCCTCTTCTTCTTCTTCTTTTCCTCTCATGCTTAGATACACTAATACAGGTTCCCTTTTTGCCATGTTTGAAAAGACAGCACAGCACTTCTCACTGTAGTTTCATCCAGTTATTTAGCGAGCCGATGCTTCTACCACTTATGATTAGAGCATTAGCATGTCATTTGGCAGTGGGACACTGATTATAGTCAGACCCAGTGCTGGGGGCGTCCGGCCCTGACTCTGCTTCAATCTGTTCATCCAAGCTGGGATCGATCTGTTTGTAACTGGAAAAAGCCAGATCTATCATCATCATTATCGTTTCAGGCCCAACGAGGAGCTCTGGCGCTCTAGAAGCGCCGGACATAGCAGATGCTCGAAATAGTGTAGATTGAAGATTTATTACAGTATTGAAGGCTTGAATAGATGTGCTGTCCCGAAACGTAACTATCCTGGAGTAAGTATGGTTAATAGTTAATAGAATTGAGAAATGCATAAGTTAAGTCAGGTGGTGAAAATGCAAGCATTGATGAGTAGGTGGGGTGGAAACAGGTTTCTGTCATCTTATAGTAAGCAAGAGAGAAATATACGACGAATAGCAAGACCAGTGCAAAGGAAGAAAAATAGAATAGGACTACCTAATGGAGAATTCTGGTACATATAAATTAATTGCCTGCTCTGAAGCCAGTTGCTTTAGGTTGGTGTTGGTTGGTGTAGCTCGTGCTGTTGATCAGAGCTAAAGCTGCAAGAGGTCAAAATGACATGGGTGCCAAAAACTCGTACTCTGCCGCTCAGCCTAATGCACTTCACGTGGCATCGGCGTTTCCAGCGCGAGGCTGGGAATAAATCAAGAAATCGTTCCTAGCATCATCTCTCGCCCTTGTTAACAGTATTCCAGCCCTGAGGCCTTTACCCTATCAGACCGTTGATGTCGCTCCTCTACAACTCGGCCCCAATTTCCTCCGTCCTCTCCACCGGCCTCCGCCGAGAAGCCCGCACGAGATGGCTGCCCCGATCGCCCGCACCTCCGATTACGTCCGCGACTCGCATCTCCGCACCACCATCGAGCCGGGCCTCACGCACCACACTTACTTCGTCTCGACCCCTGGCGCCCAACGCCGCAGGGCGCGCACCGAGGAAACATGGCGAAGGCAGCACGAACTGGGCAATGGCGCCTTTGGGCGCATCTGGCTGGAGCAGTGCGAGACCGGGCCGCGCCAGGGCCAGTTGCGCGCTGTAAAGTGTATTACCAAGGGCCCAACTCCCTCTTCATCTATCGACTACAGTCGTGAGCTGGAGGCCATGGCCAAGTTCTCGCATGACGAGGTGTGTTCACGTTCTTTGGATCCCCTTTCATCCTCTATCTAGTATTGGCCCTCAGAGTTCCTGACCTCCTCCCCTTGGTCTAGTATGTTGACTGCTTCGTCCGTTTCTTTGGATGGTATGAGAGCCCCGATACTGTCTTTCTCGCAATGGAATATTTTGAGCACGGCGATCTCGACAAGCACATGGTTGCGCCCTTTCCCGAGGTCGAAGCTAACCAGATCATCGCGCAACTTGCTGAGGGCCTCTTCTTTATGCATGATAACAACTTTGCCCACCGCGATCTGAAACCAGCTGTATGCGCCCTAATTTCAGTCCTCCTTTCTCTTTCTTATTTTTCTGACAGCAGTTTGCCAGAACGTCTTAATTGTGCACCCACGGCCGGACTGGTGGGTCAAGATCGGCGACTTCGGTATCAGTAAACGAGCCCACGCCGGCACCGCCCTCCGCACCTGGGCCGGCACGCCGGGTTACATGGCCCCCGAAGTTACTGGCCTCTGTCCCCTCTCGGAGCGGCGCCCCCAAGCCGAGGAACGCGCCCGGGGCGTCTATAGCGCCAGCGTCGATATGTGGGCGCTCGGTGAGATTACTGTCCGCATGATCACACAGCGTTCCTCGTTCCCGGACCCGGACGACCTTTTTGACTATGTAGTCTACGAAAAGCCGTTTCCTCGTCACATATTCAAAGGCCGTGATGTTAGCGACGAGTGTTGCGACTTTGTTGAAAAGATCATGGCCCCATCTCAGTCGCGGAGATTGAAGGCAAACGAGGCTATTGCCCATCCGTGGGTGAAGCCGTGGCGCCCTTCCTCGCGTGATGGTTCACCTCGAAGCAGCATGTAAGGCCCCATATGGTCCAGTTTATTGCCTTTTGGGACCATACTAACTGATTCCTGCAGGTTTATTGATGCCTCGCCCTTAACTCAGCCGCCTTCAACATCCCACCCCTCCAAATCAACTCCGCCTGATAGCGGCTGGTCGTTGGAATGGTCTACCGTTAATGTTCTAACGGACACTCAGCAAAATGAGCCCTCTGTTATCACTCAGCCAAAAGATGCCGTTCATATGATTCCTGAACGTACACAAGTGATGACAGCAGAAGACGGACCCGCCAGAAGTGTCTATGAGGACGTCCAGGGCACTCCGACTGTTGGTAGTACAAAAAGCTTGACTCCCGATCCCATTCGATCACTCTCTCCAATCGCAACATTGCCTCCAAGCTCTACTTCAACCCAGTCCAGACAGGTATTCGGGCTGGAGAACCATGTTCAAGACCCCCCGAAAGATCTCCCATATCCATATCTTATACAAGAAACGACGTTAGAAGATGATATTGTTGATACCAACCCTTTGCCATCGCCGCCATTTTATTTACTACTACAAGAGCAGTCTGTTAATACGGAGAACACGGTGTATTCCACGGAGAGCCTAAAACTTGATATGCCGTTGTTAGCCACCGAAGCACCAGCACTAGCGCCAATATCAGAAATATCTACCATTCAATCACCAACGAAGCTAGAGGACCCCCTTAACTTACTTCGCGATGCTCCCTGGGCAACTGGGATACACATCTTGTCTAATCCACGGCCAGGATCACTAAAGCAAGTATCTCCATCATGGGAGCTAGAGACAGTGTCATCACTGTCAGAAGGTAGTGCATCATCGCCAATGGCTGTTTCACCGCAAGAGTCAGAGGGCCTACCGCCGCCAGCAACAGCACCAGCACTAGCACCAATGTCAGAAATATCTACTATTCAATTACCAACGAAGCTAGAAGACCCCCTTAACCTACTTCGCGATGCTCCCTGGGCAACTGGGATACCCATCTTGTCTAATCCACGGCCAGGATCACTAAAGCAAGTATCTCCATCATGGGAGCTAGAGACAGTGTCATCACTATCAGAAGGCAGTGCATCATCGCCAATGGCTGTTTCACCGCAAGAGTCAGAGGGCCTACTGCCGCCAGCAACAGAACCATATATTATTCCATCCTCACCGACGGTAGAAGATCCCCACAACCTACTTCGCGATGCTCTCTGGGCATCTGGGATACCCATCTCGTCTACTCCACGCACAAGATCACTAAAGCAAGTATCTCCATCATGGGAGCTAGAGACAGTGTCATCACTATCAGAAGGCAGTGCATCATCGCCAATGGCTGTTTCACCACAAGAGTCAGAGGACCTACTGCCGCCAGCAACAGAACCATATATTATTCCATCCTCACCGAAGGTAGAAGGCTTGAGCCCTCTCGGTCAATATCGCGAAGCCCTCTCTGTGTCTGAACCACTTATCTCTTCACATTCGCAATCAAGATTGGCAATAACGCAGTCATTGCCATCGCGGCCCAAGAGCGTATCATTGCTGTTAGAAGGTCATGTGCCATCGCCAACAGCGATTTCACCGCCATGGAAGCCAGAGGATCTACCAGCACCAGAGCTAACATCACGGCCCAGTTTGATAACGCCGGTGCAGCCAGAGCACCTCCCAACACCAGCCATCAGGATCGAGCCACAGAGCCAATCACCGTCATCAACGGGGTCCCCAGTCCCGTCTCAGTTTCCAGATTATGGCTCAGTGGCGGCAGACGATGGTCTAGAAGTGCGCTATCAGCTACATGAGACGAGCGAAGAGGACCTCGCTAATACGCTAGTTACTACACCATGGACTCTCGATCCCTACTTCCTATCATCAGTCGCCCCGCATGAAGTGTTGAGGCTTATCTTGCTGTGTAGCTCCGAACTTAAACGACAAGGTGAGATGGACTATTTCAGATGCTTTCCTGGATAGTCTATGAGGCTAGGCTAACCACATAATTTTGTTCAAAGCACTCCATCACGAGCTCTTCTTACTGCCATTTAGACAAAGGCAAGAGTCAAATGCGGGCGACGTGCGCCGGCTCGTCGGTATGTATTTTTCAGAGGACACAGTTGATCGTGTACAACTCGAACAAGAGCTACCGTGGGTAGACCATCTGGTGAGTTGCAACCCCCGGACGCTTGATAAATTAGCACTAGAGTCGCTCTAACGTGTTATTCTAGACGCTCACGGCAACTCTCAAATGGTGTTGGGCTCGCGTTCCGGGGGGTGTCGTAGGCTGGAAGGCATATGAGCTTTTCAAGTCTATAGACAGAAGTAAGTCAATAGCCATCGCATTAATCACAAGGTGTTCGGCTAGTTGACGGGGAAAAACTTGGATAGTATACGCCATCTCATTGATTGAATTCATTGAACAATATATCGACGACGAAGCCCACGCGTCCATGATGTTTGAATTTTTCTACCTGCTGAGGAATATTGCAAGCCACGCCGACCTGAATGGTCTCGACGAGGAAACACTGCCACGAATGGCCGCCTGGTGGGCGTTTGAACAAAAGGACACTGGCGAAGGCTTCCATGGAGGCTACAACTCCTGGCTTGTGTAAGTTTCACCGTCATACCCGGTGTTTGCATGCTGACATATTCTCGAAGCGGTGCGAATGCCATGTCTCATATGTTTTCTGCCTACTTGAGATCGCCGCCAACTAGCACGACTACTGCGCTGTCGTCCCCCAACGATAGCGGTGCCATATCCCCATCACCTGTGCAGTATTCTCCCAACCCACCGTCAGTGCCTTACATAAACGGGTGGAAATTTTTAATCTCAGTCGCCTCTCCGGCGCGATCACCCATTTCCCTCATGCGCCGAGCCGCCCGCGTTATGATATCCGACGAGCACTTCTCTTCGCTTGGGTACTCATCAGCCAAAGACGTGGTCAACTCCCTGACGCCTGAATGCAAGCGAATCTTCCAGAAAATCCCCCTAAAGAACAACATGCTACCCTCCTGGTTTGGCGTCGTAGGCCTGGAGAGCGCAGTACCCTTCTCACGACTCATGCGGGAAAGCCAGGAGCCCTGGCACTCAGGCTTGGAACGATGGAGTGAGCTTGCGAAGAGCTCCAGGATTAAGCTAGAAACGACAGCCTTGTTGGTGTGGATGCAGAGCCTCGCCCCCGAAGAGACGTCGGAGAGGCGGCGAGCGTTCGGCCACAGCATCATTGCGGGCGTTTGCAACCAGAATGGCGAGCATTTAGTGGTGTGTGAGGAAAACTTGGTCAAAGTTCTAGGTAGATGTGAAGGGGAGGTACAATATGTGACTTGATTGAAGTGTCTGTCTAGCCTAGAGGGTCCCTACAGAACGAATACTCCTCCGATGATCGGGAGTTCCGTATTTTACTTCGAGAAAAAGCCATCCCGGGATCTGTGGGGATAGATCGCACACTCCGAGTGTTCCGTTAGTTCGTGATTATGCGGCACCGGAAGGCGCGCTGTCTCCGCTGATTATCGAAATTCACGGCGGACCTACCAGCCATGCGGGTAGTCTCAGTCTGCCAGTTCAGTATTTCACATCAAGAGGCGATGCATATCTTCAAGTAAACTATGCTGGGTCTACCGGATACGGTAGAGAATATAGGCAATCTTTATTCGGCAACTTGGGAATTTTAGAGACAGATGACGTCTTTGAAGCTGACCACTTGCTTGTCTCTGGACGAGTGTAATCCGGAGCAATGGGGATTACTGGGGCCAGCGCAGGCGGCTACATCACGCTCAGGGTTCTGTCAAAGTATTCTGAAAAGTTTTCTGGCGGCGTTTGCGTTTGTGGAGTAAGCGACCTGGAGACCCTCGATGCGAGTACTCACAAGATTGAGGCAGATGTTGTACCTGCGTTTGTCTTACCAAACCCCCAAAGACCCATTACGGAAGAAGGGGTCAAGATATATCATGAGCGCAGCGCCATACATCATGTCGAAGGAATAACATCGCCGCTGCTGCTGATACACGGGCAGGGCGATACGGTTGTTCCTATCGCATAAGCCCGTAGTATCTATCAAGCACTGCAACAGCACGGAGCGGATGTGAAACTATGGATGTTCAAGGAGAAGGTCACATGCCATCGAAGCCAGCTACGGTACAGATTACGATGGAGGAGAAGGAAAGGTGGTGGAGAAAGACTCTTCTAAAGACTGATTGAACTCGGTCTACAGTACAAAGGGTACGCGTTGTAGTTCCTCGTTGATGGTCTGGGCGTGGCATTTCGCCTTCCCCTAGACCTAGTAATAAACGAAAAGTCGTGTATTATTCGTTTAGTACCTGCCACCTGTGGTAGTAGGATATCAAAGATTCATTACAAAACAATACGTTCGTATCAAATGCTAAAAATATGCACAATGGCTGCGAAGAATCTCAGCGAACATTTCGGTACCAATATCAAAGCTATTGAGCCGGGTCCTGCTCTTAGGTCCAGTCGCTATGCTGGCAAAGGCGTTTATTGAACATTTCCTCTCATATCGACCGGCCAAATCTCTTCAATGACCCCATTCCGATGGGCATAGTAAAAGTTGTGCAAATTCACCGTAGGGTCGATGTGGCTGGGAATCATCTCAACCCTGTCACCCACAAGCAAGGGCGGCGTGTCCTCGTCCCACGTCAAGGAACCGTGTTCATCCCCAAGATTCTTATGCCGATACCTTGAGTCTTTGCATTCAGCTAGGCCGCTATCGGTAGTCAAAGACTTCAGGCCAGCGTCAATGGTTACCTGACAATGGCCTTGCTTACTGATAACTGTTGATAGCAGCGTTAGACTGTTGAGGTACACCGGTCCCACGGCGTTACGATAGTCTGTGTCCATGAAAATGAAGGAGCCAGGCTGCACTTCCGTGACTCCTGGCACGAGAGCGCAAAACTCAGCAGTGCCAGTCCCTCCAGCTGTAACCACCCGGATGTCGAAGCCCTCGGCGCACATGAGGCGAGCAGTATCAGTTAGCATCTTCATAGATTCAAGACAACGCCGTTTGCGATCCGCATGGTCGCAGATATGTTGTAGATGGCCTTCATAACCCTGAACGCCAATCAAACGCAGGTGCTTCAGCGTACTGACGTGTCTCGCAAGAGCCACAGCAGGCGGACCCGGTGGCACACCAGTGCGTTTCAATCCGACATCAAGGTCTACCAGCACCGAGATTTGGTCTTCGATGCCAGACTGAGCAATGGCATCGTTTATGGCAGTTGCGCCATCCTCGTTATCTACCACAATTTTGATGTTGCGGCATTTCCTGAACAGTTCGACCAGTCGTTTCACCTTTGGCTTTCCAATAATTTCGGATGTGATGAGAATGTCATCGAAGCCTGTGGCGGCAAGAGTTTCCGCTTCAGACACCTTGGCTACACAGCACCCCTTCGCTCCAGCAGCGACGAGTTTGCGGGCAATAATGGCACTCTTGGTAGTTTTCAGATGGGGCCGAATGTTGAGGCCGGAAGGCAAAAGCGTGTCAAAAAACTTTTGAATGTTGTGTTCCATGAGCTCCATGTCGACGATCATTGAGGGGGTGTCGAGGCTGTCGAGGCTGTCGCCAACACGTGGATTGTACATCTTGAATGATGGGACTGCTGCCGTTGGGCAAACTTGGACTCAAATCCGGACAATGGGTCAAGCACACCTTCAGTTGCGTTGCGCGATGTGAATTCCGAACGTGACTCCCGACCGTTGACCGTTGAATCAAGGTAGAGTCAATAGCGAATCGGTCGGAGGGGAGACTTAGGCCGCTCCGTCCAGCTCGTTTAGGCTTTCGGTCAGGGCTCCGAACAAGCCGAAATGCAGCTATTGGCCGCCCCAACCTATCTCATGGCCTCAAGCGGGTCGAAAGGTAGATAGTTGCCTGTACTAGAATAGTGGATAATCCCGTGATAGTAGGCTGTGTCGGATGAGTCAGCAGGTTTGGGCGGTCTCGTCATAGATGTCGATAAATGAGGGGTTCGAGCCGAACCCTCCGGCTCGAACCCTGACACCTACAAGCAACAAGAACAGCTTGAAGCAAGGAAGCTTTGAATCAATTGAACATCTTTGAAGCCCCTTATCAATATATCTAATTTATCTGTGAATTGATCTCTTATGTCAACTCGGGCCGTAACACTCGAACAGTCACGTGTCCGACAGGCTGCTCTTTTCTGTCACTTCCCCAGGTTTTTCAACCCGCTTGGGGCGGGCCCCATCTATTGGCTGCTCCGTCTCCGCTTCGGGATTTCCGGCCAAAGCGCCGGGGAGTCTGGGGAGCACTTTTGCCACAAGTTTAGCCCATAACTCCAACTCCGTTCACTAAGATGTCGGTTCAATTGACTCTCGAAAGCTCTCCTTTGAATTGTTTGGAAGCATAAGTCAATATGTCAGCTTACGCGAGCGGTCTGGATAGAGCGGGAAAATCTCGACATCGACTTAGAACATAGAACTCATGTAGACGCCAAAAAGGAGCAGGAAATAGGCAAAGTCCTGGCTCAATGCGATACTGAGATGGGAAACGGTGAGTTGCAGAAGATTGGGGAGGCGGCAGTCTCCCCAGAGGTCCTGGCGGCAGTTCCCGTTGTGCATGAAGATGTCCCTGCGAACACGCCTCGCGCATGGGTGATCGGGCTCCTTATGACCACTGTCGGCTCCGGGCTTAATATGCTCTTTTCACTCCCCAATCCGAGCATCTACATTGTCAAACGGGTCAACTAACGTAACGAGGCTGCCTGCCTGTGGCAAGGCTGCCTGCTTGTGGCAAAGTGACGATAACGTCAAACAAGGCTGCCTGTTCGTATAGCTAGCTCGGTGGCAACCTTGCCACCTCACAGACCTTCATTTCCCTCTATAAAAGACCGACCTTTTCCCAACAGTTAGATAGAAAATGAAGAGCTTCTATGATCCAATTCCTCCCCTTATTGAATGTGACATACATCACTTCCATCGTCGCCCAGCTCGTGGCCTATCCGCTGGGCACGGCTTGGGCACGACTGGTGCAGGACAAGACCCTCACACCCTTTGGCCTGAAGATGTCGTTGAATCTAGGGCCTTTCAATAAGAAAGAGCACACCATCATCATTGCCATGGCTAATGCATCGTTCGGAAACGGATATCTCTACGGGACTGAGGTATGTTTCCCCTCCATGGTCAAGGGCTGCCGAATGCGACTCACTCGGATCTAGATACTCCTGACCCAGGAAAAGTTCTATGGCTAATAGTTTTGGCTGGGCCTTCCGAATCCTGCTGATCGTATCTACCCAGATGATGGGATACGGTACTACAGGCCTGTGCAGGCGATTTCTTGTGTGGCCCGCAGCCATGATTTGGTCAGGAACTCTCGTCAATGCGACACTATTTACCACACTTCACGATAAAACCCCGACGAACCCAGAGACGGCAAATGGTCGGACTATCGGACGTTACAGATACTTTCTATACGTTTTCATCGGGGCCTTTACGTGGTATTGGGTTCCTGGAGTGCTCTTCCAGGGCCTGAGTGTTTTCGCCTTTGCGACTTGGATCAAACCGAAAAGTCCCAACGTTAACCAGCTCTTCGGCGGATTTTCCGGTTTATCTCTGATTCCTATCACATTCGACTGCACATACGTCAGCAAATTCCTCGCCAGTCCGTTTTCTCGATGCTGCTTATGAAGTCGTAATCTCGCTCGCGGTGTCGACGGTCACATTCTCAGTCGCCGTCTCGATCTCGGTCGTGAACTTAGTCCCTGCTATCGTCATCTCGATCGTAGAACTCGATTCTCACGGTTCCTCTACCCGGAAGGTTACAAGAGAGCTCTGTCTTCGGCTTCGTCGTCGTCGTCACCATCAATAGTGAAAACCCACATTCGGGAATACCGGAGCCTGCTTCAATGGGTGTTGCCTTTGGTTCTCTGCAATTTTTGATGAATTGGCTTGGCTAACAAATTCTTATTTTATGTACTAGGAGGCGTAAATGGTGATGCTGTTGTCTACGAAAATGCTTGACATTTGGGGCTAGCGTATAACAAACGTTGGGCTAATGGGGAGAACCAATATGTGCATTTTTCTCAGGCCAGACTCGGTTGTTTACATCTATTTCCTACATCTACGGTCATCACCCCTTGCAGTTCCAGACTTGCAGTTGAGCTGCTGTGCGCTCGCACCAGTCTGGTCTGCCCTATAAGCATGAAACCGACTATCCCACTCCCTGAGCAGGAAGCCAAATCGTGTCCCTGACTCCGGATTTACCGTCGAGTCCCCGACCCTCTATTGATCCCTGAGCCCCCGCGCCCGGATCCACCGTCGTGCAGTCATCCAACCTTTGGTGGAAGTGGTGCAGAGGGGATGGTGCTTGTTCGTTGTCCTTGTGGATGGTGTCTGTTCACGGTGCCTGTTTGTGCCTCTCTCCATCATCAGAATAATCAGAATCATCGAAACTAAAAGCATTAGCCCTCTCCTTTCTTTCCCCAACAATACAGTCACATTCCCGTCTCGGTTCTTCCTTGTCCGGGTCTGCACCGTGACGTAAAAGCAGATTGCGAACTGTTCCTCTCACCCATGTCAGCGCAGTGGCAATACTGATATGGCCTTTCCATTCCTTTGGCTCAATATCCAGCTCGTCCTCTGAACTGGAAGAAAACCAAGGATCATTTTCTTTGTCTCGCATCGAAGGCACCTGTCCATGCACATGGTGCACAATCTTCAAGTTCGGATCAGCCTCATGCCTAAGCAGGAGCTCGACAACTTTCTGATGTCTACGCTCCACAGCAAATGCCAGAGCCGTAAATGGGGCATCACAGCTGTCGTATGTATATTTCCCTCTTCTAACTACAGCGCAACATTTGCAGTCATCTGGTCCTTTAACGCGGAGTTGGGCATTAGGATCAGCGCCCGAAAGAAGAAGACACTCAGCGATGGCATCATGCCCTGCCTCTGCTGCTACCATTAAAGGTGTCCACCCTTTGATGCCTCCCACATTGGGGTCGGCGCCATGTTTCAAAAGAATCTCGGCAACGTTTGACAGTCCCTCACTAGCACAGAGCGATAGAGGCGTCACGTTTATGGCGGTGCAGGCATTGACGGGGGCACCTTTGGAGATCATAAACTCTACCAGGGCTTCAAGGCGTTGTGTTGACGTAGAATCCTTCTTAAATATAGTAGAAAGGAGTAAATTGTCCTGTGTCGAGAGAGTCCTTTCAATATTTATCATGGTGTCGTATGGCATCAGATACTCACCCCTCATATCGTTAGAATAGACCTGTTCTACGGTTTCGCATTCGGGCTAGCAGGTATAAGTCTTTTAGAATGTACAATATGCAATTGAACAATGACTAATTACATCTGAATTGTCTTCTTCTATCCTATTATCGTACCTGGGCTTTTGGAAGCGCTTTTGAGCGACATCTCGCTTGCCCTGAAGCTCTTTCTGGTCGGGGGGAAAGGGCATTTGCTGGTCGTCGGAAGTAGTTGTCTCAGTATCAGGGAGATTCGTTTGGGTGCCGTTGAATAATGACTCGTTTGATGTCGGATTGTCCACCTGAGGTATAAGTCTGAAAGCGCAGGATCTGGATGAAATACTGAAATTGAAACTCGGGTATATAGCGTACGCCAAAATTGATTTAGAATATATTAGAACATGCAGTGGCGTTACTCCGTCGCTTGCCATCCTGTGCTTGGCGAATCTTGGCCTATCTTGTCGCACTGTTTTAAACCCGACGTTGGCACCATTTTCGAGTGACAATGCAGCAGTGACGTACGCCTTCGAATATAGCGCAACCATCAGCGGATTCCACTGGAGACCCTCCAGGTTCATGGAGTGACCGCCAGAACAACCAGTCAAAGAACTTCCAACCGGTATTCTGTGGTCATCGGGATTTGCTCCTGTAGATAATAAGGCAAAGCACATTTGAGCATTACCGAGACGCGCTGCCAAGACTAGAGGTATCACCAGGCCTTTCATCTCCTCGCACAGAAGCTTTTGTTGGGAAAAAGGGCCGATATTTGCGATTGCATGGAAAGCTTGGTTGTAGGAATTAAACCAGGGAATAAATCACCCAGCACCTTTGAACTAAGATGACGGGCCCAGTAACTTAGCACGGAATTGCCAGAATCATCAGTGGCTCTTGGATCAGCCCCAGAATGTAACAATTGCTTGAGGATTGAAGAACGTCGGCTGACAAAGGAGCCGTCCCGAACAAAGCGTATCATGGCAGTTCGACCTTAGCCGTCTCCCTGATCGACATCTAGCCTTTGTTCCAATAGAGCCATAACTGCTGTCGACGACGAGGGATACGATTTGATTGCATGCATGAGTGGCGTCAGGCCTTTACCACATGTCTGATTGAGCAGACTTTGTTTGTTCGGTACGGAGTTTATTATAGCTTTGATGGTCCTTTCGATACAAGACCTTCGATAGAAGTAGTGGAATATGGCCGAATTTTTCATGCCACTACTAGATCGGGTCAAGTTCAGCTCGGCATGGACGTTTTCATGAACAAAGAACCAGTGCAAAAGATTGTAGCCATTCGCTGTGCGCTTGGAAGAGTCTGCACTCATCTCAAGTAAGCATTGCACGGCATCATGTACCCAAAAGGCAGCTGCAATTTGTATGGCGGTCCTACCATCTTGCTAAAGTTCGCAATTGATTGAAGCGCCAGAACTTAAGAGGCGGCGGCAGAGGAGTGGAATGATGAAACCGCCGGACTGCCATACCTGGTGAGTAAAGTCCCGTGCCATTAATTATTCGTCGATCCAGTCTGCTAAGACTGTATAAAGTGTGTGACTGGAAGGCAAAGTGCTAGTTCTGAGCATGACGGCAAAGGTGGGAGGATATGACTTCGTCCAAGCATGTCGAGAATCTTTGTACTAAAATATATCAGCCCCATTCGGACGATGAATAATGTGCTCAGGTACATTCTGAAGCCATGAAAGATCCTCTGCAGTGCTCAGCACCCACTTTAGATCCTGTGGTGCACCGCACGCGATGGAAATCCAGATCAAAGTATACAATGGTGTATGAGATTGAGAGAGAAGAAGAGAGGGTAGTTCCATGTCTCGCTTTTCAATGGAGTGAACTGCCTTATTGAAACTGGTCCATTTGTAGTCGTCACATGCAAGATGGAATTTATCGATAAGGTGAAAGCCATCTCCAGTCGTCCATTCAACTCTACTGCTTTGAGAACTATATGGTGCCAGTAAATAGATGTTCAATCCAATTGAATGCGCAAATGAGTCGCTCACAGTCCAGAGGGCGTCAATATCGGTTCCGTATCCAACAGAGCCTATACCTTCCAATCCATGGGATACATCTTTCTAATGCAGGCTTCGTGTAGGAACTGGCTATACGTATGATAGGTGTATCTTACAATATCCCCTTTCCATATACTTGAAATGTGAGCTCTCTTCCTCACTAGGCTTGACAAAACATCGGATGCAACAACAAGGAACCAAGCCCAGAATTGCGGTTTGCCAAGGTTGATAATAGCGCTGTAGCGGGGGCTGCCTAACATTATGTAGGCACCGTCTCCAGCAGATGTAATATACTCGTGCCAGTTGAGTGCTACATAGAAGAAGAAGGGTCGAGTAGAAGTAAAGCCTTGTGCCCATTTGTGAACATGCCCGTTTTTCAGTAGATCGTCGAATCTGTGCCAAGTGGAATAGTCAGTCCAATGTGGCAACAATGGGGAGAACAATAAACTCACGCGTCTAGAGGTGCAGTTTCTGGCACTGAAAAACTATCAAGATCCAGACAAGCTGTAGCGCAGACTAGATTTGCATCTGCAGATGTAATAGAGCCCTTCCATATAGACCTACCACTCATTGTAAGAGATTCAGATTGCGGTAGGGGAGGATATCCCAACGGATTCGTTGCCGATGATGCTGTGTATGCAAGCAAATGTTCTCGCGCAGTTTGGTGGAACAGGTATGCAGAATTTCTGACGAAAGTGATGAAGAGCCCACATCTAGACCGCACTAGCTGTTTAAATTCTTCATCATCAGGTGGCACCTCCAGATGATCGTACGACCGTAGACGGAATCTCGGATCGGTTGGCTCAGTGATGGAGTATATGGCCTTGAATTCTTCGATCTTGGTTGTCCTATGTGCGGCCAGAATCACGCAGAACAATCTCCGTGCATGTATTTGATCGAGGCTTTTGCTCAGCATTTTGTCAAACTGCTCGCTCAACGAATGAGGGATATCCGCAAGAATGACGCCAATCGTCCGTTCACCGGCTCCCTTGTGCATCCTGCGGTGAGAGTTGAGAAGCTCAAATGCCATCTGAATCGCTAAAAATGATCTTGTGTGGAGATTCTGAGCGGAATTCCTTTCCACGAGCAATTCTTGGATACTATGGTTGAGCTGCCGCTTACGAGCCAATCCCTCTGCCTTTAAGCGGATGACCTGGCGAATGTCAGACTGGAACTCTGCATTTTCGCCAACTAAGTGCCGGATATTGCCTTTCAAGGGGGCAAATAGATTGTCGTATTGGTGACTTCCATCTTGATACGGTCGTGAAGACGCAATGAATTTCAGCCGCGAATTGGCATTCACTGGGTCTTTGAAGTAGGATTGCAAGTCTTCCAATAATTGCCTTCTCCCAATAGCTTTGTTGTACGGGACTGCCCAGGACCTAGGTAAGGTAACCTAGATAGCTTGAGACGAGGTCGGGAGGCTTGAGACCGGATACAGCCTCTTCCGAAGGCCTTCGGCTTCTAGGTAAGATAAATAGGAAGCCTTTCAGCCCGGGTAGATAGAAGAATTAAGCATCTTTCATTTTATCAAACCAGACATCATATAAGGACACACCACTAATGGCTGACATAAGAATGTAAGGGCATCGGATCTCATTGTCTGTCTTTGATGAGAAGTCAAATACTTCAGGGAGTGGAATTGCGGTTTTTTGTTTCAATAGATGCATAATTTTGGCCTCTGATGTTAATGTGACATCATAAAGACGATCCCATTTTCCGTCAATACCGTTAACTGGTATTTTGAGAAGCCAACGAACACCATCATCAAAATCAAGGGGAAAGAGAATGTTGAACGAGCCCTCAATAGGCTTGCCAACCGTAGGCGGGTTTGCAGTCGCCCTTGGGTGGACCGTCTGGCAAATTCTCGCAGCGAGTAATGGCAATTGTTGCAAATTCACAGTTGAAAGAATGGCTGAGAATATAGTGCTGTCACCGTCTTCCTCATCAGAGGGAGAATGGCCTGAGCCATTGTGAAGAATATGATTGTCGAACTGGACCATGGCGTGATTGATAGCGCTAAAACAAAGGTGAGAATCAAGTGATTGAAGGGATACAGGTAGTTTAAAAACGTTTCGTTGTGCCACTTTGCCTCGCCACTGATCACTGTACACTTCGTCGCGAGTCTCAATCCCCTCGAGTGCAAAAGCAAGATTATTCAAGTCTATGACACGAAGGGCCGGGGTTTGAATCACTCTTAACGAGACAAAAACATCCATGTTGCAGTACTGTGGGCGCAAACACTACCACCCGTTGCTAATCCTCATTATATTTCCATCCAGGGCTCCTTTATCCCAAACCCCGGACATCGTGCTCCTCGACAATACTGGCAATATCAACATCTGTGCGTTCTGCTCCACCGAGTCGGTTGAGCCTTCTCATCCGACGATCCAATTCCTTGCGCGCCTCATCGGGACAGAATCCGCATTCTCGTAGTGCGGCTATCCATATGTCTAGCACACCGAGGACCTTTGCACTGTCGAAGAGTGTTGCATGCGAACTTGCATCGGAATCGACGAAAAACCAGTAGATGTCGGCCCCGGATAATATCAACCGAGTTAGACCATTGACACACCACAACCGACAGCTCGAAAGCTCGGGGTATAATGAAAGTCATTTCCGTCTGAAGCATCAGAACTAGCCTCATCTTGATACACATCCTCTTCCGAAAGGTTACATCCGTCATGCCAATTAGGATCATCCTCACTTAGGGAATCGCAAACGTGATCGGACTCAGGGTTTCGATGGTGAAAGCCGTGAATGTTCACACATGATGTCACATAAAGGCTGTTACTGACGGAACGGAGCCGCGGGACCAAGCCGCGGACCAAGCCGCCGGAAGCTAACCCAGCTAGCAACCCTACCCTAACGAAGGATATCAACTATCCTGACTATAAAAGACCTACCTTTTTCCTTCCAATAGCTAGAAATCAAGACATTCTATGACCTCAAATCCTCCCTCTTGTTGTGATACATGAGATGTCTGAATCATCGGTACTTTCGGAATATTCTGCGATTTCCTTTGCATCTATGCAAAGCCTATCATCATGCTTGAAGCATAGGAAGTGGAAGGAAATGGAGTTAAACACTCTTTGAAGAAACGGATGGTCTTCCCTACCCATATAGTTTGGGTCACCTCCAGTCTCCAAGTATAGTAGCAACATTGCACGAGTCTTCCAAAACAGATGTCAGAAGGCGTGACAAAATGATCGGGCTCGGACAACATGCCATACTTTTGACAAAAGCTGTATGAATTGCCGCGCCTTTTCGAAAGCATGAGCGGATTGAAGCCCTTGTCGTTGGCTTTCCTTCCAGATGAAAAGCCCGGCCGAGCTAATTTTGAAGTCCAAGCCTCTAGAACTATTAGGTAAATCACTATTTTGCTCAACTAAGGATATAATTTCATGAATAGTTGAAAGCTTCGTGAGTGGTACTCTCCATGCAATGACAGATAAACACTCAATAACGTCTAAATCACAATTCTGAAGAAGCATATTTCCGTATTCAGGGTTTTGAAGCAGATGCAGGAATATGCCCCATTTGTGGCGACGAAAGGCATACTGGAACCTGTCAGTCCCATCAAATAAGAGGTAACGCCAGTTATTGGTTGCATACCTCTAGTAAGGGCATTCCCAAGGGATGAACGTCCCAAGGTTCGACTTGGCGAAGTTGGAGAGCTTTTCGGAGACCTAAAATATCGTCGTCGTCGATAAGTGCCCAAATTGGAGAATCTTCAGGTATCACACCAAACGACCTAATTCTTGGACAAATGTCCTGGTACCCATCCGGGCCCGGTCCCGACGAATACAGAATGGATATTCCGCGCGATATAATCCACGGCTTGGGTGCGAAATTGACCTTGAACTGAAAATGAGCCTGTGGATCTTGTATATGTTGAGTTTTAGTCCAATAGTTGGTGATAATGAACTGCAGTACACCAAATATGGTGTGATAGTAATGGTAGCTGGTGAATAGTGTTAGAATCTTTTGTCTAAGGGCAACCCTATGTTCTCTAAGCGAACTAGATGGAGGCCTGGAGGATTGGCTTCTTTGTTGCCGAAACTGTTGTCGGATAATTGCGTTGAGATGGCCTTTTCAAGGTTGCCCCCTTCAAAGACTCGTTGGCCACTTGCCTGAGCGGCGACGGCTGTCGCAAGCTTGTTAATGATCTGATCCGTGCTAGCGAGTCGATGTCTTAAAGGCTCTAGCTGCTCCTTAAGTACAAGCCACACAATTTTACCCAGCTCATTTGAGGTGTTTGCAGCGATAGTTTTGACCTGCGATGTGGTGGCGAGCTGGCAGTGCTCCATCCTGGCAAACGACGCTTGAAGTCCTGACCTCTGCGATTCAACACATCTAGTAAGTCCAATTAGCGCAGACGACGTTTGTGTAGAGCTTGAGAGAGTGCTTGAAAGTCGAGTGTTGATGAGAGATAGCCGGTCTGAGTGCTCTAACAGTAGCTGTTGACTCTGGGTAGTTGTTTGTTCTCCCCTGAGAACTAGATTTTGCACTTGTTTCATGGATGAAAGCATGTTTGCCCCCATTTCCACGTCTTGCTGCCCTTGCTCCCTGATTGTATCAGCAAATCTCTCTAGCTCAGCTGACAAAAGCGATTACTGAGCAAATATAGCCTCAAGTTTCTTGTCCACTTCCAGGCCTCGGGTGTGCTGTTTGATGCCTTCGATTCTGCACCATATGTCAGTCCATGGCGCCAACAATGTCCAAACAATATCGTCACCTTGCCGGAATTTCTAATACCAAGGTGGCTACAGTTTTCTGCTGCTCTAGTTGAAACAGGATGCCTGGCACTGCCTTATGTTTGCGGGCGAAGCTAAACCTTTCTTTCATGGGCAAAGTGGAGTTTGAAGGCAGCACCTTTCCAAGATCGTGTATATCTTCTGAATAGTTTAATGCAATATTACATAGCGAGCTTGAAAATACGTGACTATGATGATGGAACAGATCAGGTGGGCATTGCTGGACGAGCGTCGCGTATGTTTTCAGCTCTTTCATGAGGGCTTCAGCCTCTTTCATTGCTTCCAGGTCGTTAGTAATAATCCTAAACATATAGGAGCGGTGCAGTTAAGTGGATGTACCCGTTTCTATGCGTTGGATTTCATCTCCGGCGTGGCGAAAGGCGCTAGTGAATGAACGCGTCTTCTTAAACGATTTGATGGATACCTCCAAGAGCTACACAGCGCCAGCGATAGCTCCGAGAATTGTGATGGGATCCATGATTGGCTATCTCAAGCTCCGCATGAGAATCTGTCGTTATCTGGAGGAATTGAAGACTCATTTCGCCATCAGGCTGGAAGAAATGCCTCGGCTGTCACGTGGAGTGGCTGAGTAGAGACATGCGGGTATGATAGATGAAGCGAGCGACCATTGGCATTGCTTCCTCGAAGCTACCCCATTACATTCCAAGACAAGAGCAAGGAAAGCAAGGAATTTCGCTAAGATAGGCATCTAACCCTCAATATCCAATCCATATCAGTGGGAAAACACAGACCAGGTCCCGATATGGTTAAAATTGTGAGGGCCGAATTTAGGGCGTAATCCACCCATGGGCTGGGATCACCTTAAACCCATGAGTATTTACTCGTGGGTGGGCTTTTTTACACCCTAGCCAAACTGGCGGATAGGATTGCGGGGAAGTATTTTTGTCAGAGGAGCCACCCGGAATTGAGCCACCTGGGGATTGGGGCCACCTTTTTCGCAATATTGTTGATGTCACATTCAATGAGGGGAGGAATTGAATCATAGAAGCTCTTGATTTTCTATCTATCTGTTGGAAAAAGGTCTGTCTTTTATAGAGGAAAAAATGAAGGTCTGTAAGGTTGTTGTCGGGCAGGCAGCCTTCTGGCTAGGCAGGCAGCCTAGCCACTAAGCAGGCAGCTTTGGCACCAAGCAGGCAGCCTTGCTACTAAGCAGGCAGCTTAGATAGCTATGACCCGTTTGACAGTCTGCAAGATATCAGGCACGGAATTCTCCACCTACACAGGTTAGGCCTCATTCACAATGATATCAATCCAAGCAATATTATGGTGGATGTAAATGACAATCCTGTCAGTTTTGACTTTTATTCGTGTAAACGAGAGGGAGAAGAGCTTAATAAGTTCGGCACCCCGGGATGGGTGATGGAGGGTGCACAATACGCCATACGCGCGAACGACTTTTATAGTCTCTCCAAGCGTCCAGCGGTTTTGTCGGATAGAATTTAGGTAACGAATGCTTGATACATGCGAGAAGAATGACAGAAGGGTCGACCACCAGTTAAGATATCAGGTGTGACAAGAAGAAGGTAGCAATGAAAGGGCCACCAGGATACAGCTTGATGGTGTCGCCTAGCAAGTGCCTGGACTAAGAAGAGAAAATCAGATAAATAATAAATAAAATATAAAAATACTTAAATTTTAAAAGTATTAATATATATAAGATAATATAATATAAGATATAATTATAATTTACTATATAATAATAATATTAAAGCCCTACCTTTTACTTAAT
>CAKNEU010000233.1:0-37825 GCA_930272665.1 Mariannaea elegans | reverse complement strand
GCTTTAATTATTATTAAATAAAGTATATAGCCTAATACTTACTAATATATCCTATATTATAATCTTTAAGAAGGAGATTAACTATTTCTTTAATAGTACTTAATTAGGGAGGAAATCCTTATACATTTAAGTTAAAAATAAACTTTACTAAAGTCTCCTCTTCTAGTAGAGTTAATCTTATTAACTTAAGCTGAATATCCTATTAGGCAGGTTGACTGTTGATCTTGCGTTAGAGGGTAGTGCAACTAGCATTATAGACCCTTAATGCCTCTTGGATAGTAGTTTTTAGGTCTTTTTTAATAGCTATAATAGTAAGGAGGATATTAGACTCTTTTAATTAAGAAGATATAATATATATATTAAGAAAAGTAAGTTATAAGAAAGAAGGCTAGAAATATTAGCAAGGTAGCCCACTTACTTATATAGCCCACTTACTTATAAACTACATTATTTATACTATTTTCTTTTTTATTTTTATTTTTAAAAAATTAAATAAATTAACTAAAATTTAAGAAGAATAGTATATTATAACTATTTTAGTTAAATATTTAAAATTAATTTCTTAAAAAGATTATAGCTATAAGCCTATTTTAGGAAATTTAAAATTTATACTTTTAGCTATATAGTATAAGTAGCCCACTTACTTGTCTAGCCCACTTAGTTGTAAACTATATTATACTAAACTGTAACGGTCAGGTCTAGGGTCAACGTAGATCAAACAGTTCTGGTTCTATATTAGCAGAGAGGATAGGCCGTCGGGAGGTTCTAGCAATATAGTGTAGGGTATTACATCTGGTAATATGCTAAAGGTATATTGGTGTAACTAAGTTATATTAATAGCTAGGGTAGCTAGAGTTCTATCTAATGTGCTAACGAGTGTGTTTATATACTAAGATGTAACAAGGTGGTTTACGCGGTTCACCGAGTGAACCAAGTGAACTTTGCCGGTGGTTTACGCGGGTTCACGAGTGACCTAGAGTGAACCCATTGTGGTTTGTTGAATTTTGTAGGGGTGCCTTCGCACGTGACGGGAGTGTGTTCGATCCGTAACATAAACTATATAATACTAACTATTTAAAAAGATTACTAAGGGATATAAGAAAAAAGAGGCACTTTTAGCTAATGTATAGTTAAAAATTCAAGGCTTAGAGGCATAGCTTAAAGCTACTAGACTAAAGAAGAGAAGCAAGGTTTAAATTAGCCTCAATTTAAAGTTTGCTAACATTGAGGCTATTTAGAAGGTATAATAAGAAGCTATAGAGACTTAGGTTAATATAAATAACTTGGATGCCTTTAGTGTATTTAGTATTTTAGCAGATTGTATAGAGGTTTGTAATTAATAGTAGGAGAGTTGTTTAAAATAGGTGTGTTGAAATTCAGACTGTGATTTTGATTATGGCCAAATGGGGGGCTGGCCAAAAGTGGGTATATGGACTTAGCTGCATCTTTGTCTAGATACGATGTGGCACCGTTACTCTGCAGGATATCTTTGATTTCTGGTTGGGGTAGTGTATCAGCACTCTCCCCTTTTCATATCAACAAACTATGATTGGTTTACCTCTGTAGGAGAGAATACCCTCAGTGCCCGTGCAAGGCCTTGCAGCCCGGGACCGGTAAAGGCGCAACCCGGCTTCCAACAAGAACTCGAAGCCAAGGTGAAGGAACGCCCATAAAAACCCAAGCCCAAGGCAATAGTCGATGGGTCAACGTCAACACGCCAAAACTACTGCAACTCTCAGTGGCGGGTTCCGTACGGATGCCCCGGGCCTACAAGTACTTACCAAATCAAGAGCTAGGTCGATCTCAGTAAGGTTAGTATGGGACAGGACATGCTTTCCGATAGGATTGTCGCCGTCCCAAACGCCGTGCAGATCGTATGACATAAGGTTAATCCAATCAACATGTTCTCACATGTTCTTAATATCAAAGTGATGAAGGTACCAATAAGAAGTTGGGGCAGTTAATGTCACGATGTAATCACGGCCGCTTGCAGCAATAGCTTCACGAAGCTCTTTGAGGAGTGCAGTGTAGTTCACACCATCCTTGTCCGACCCGCCACGGTCTTCCGCTCCGGGGTACTCCCAGTCTTCGTGTTTGTTAGTACCGTCATTGGACTTCTCTCTTCAAATGGGTCGAGGCCAAGAGCAGAGATAATGATGCCACTCACCGAAATCTATTAAGATTTGTCAGTGTTACAAGCATTCAAGGTGTCCAGTGACTGGGTAATAAGGAATCACCAACTCCGTCAAAACCGTATTCTGACAGGAATCCTAACAGGTTCGGGATAAAAGTAGCGCGGTTTGCCTGTCTAGAAGCCATAGTAGGGAAGACGCTCTGCCAAGTGCCAGGGTCATTGAAAGTCCAGCCACCTAAAGCAACCATGATTTTAAGGCCTAGGTTCCGGGCCTTGACATTGCCAACGTTTTGATAGAAGTCCGAAGTCAAACCATCCATGTTTGTAACGAGAAAGCTTGAGTCAATGTAACCAAATGCAACGATCAAATGGGTGAGGTAGTTAACAGGAATCTCGCCAATAGTCATAGAACCGCACGCATGCTGAAAGTTCCATGCCTCCCAGTAACCAATCACGCCCTTTCTGACATTTGTTGGCGATGAGTTTGGCTTGGGCTGGTTGCAGTTTGACTGGCAGGATACGCCGCAAAACTCTGAAGTGGTTCCGCAAAAGCCATATTCAGAGCAGCACACGTTTAAAGGACAGCCTTGGCCAGGAGTGGCAGCATTTATCCCACACTCGGCTTTGGCATCGCAGTTGGACTGGCAACCATCACCATAGTAGGTATCGCCGTAGCCACACTAACCACTGTCACCACAGCAGGCACCGTTGGAGCATGGCTTATCCGGGCCGCAGGTGAAGTCCCCTGAACCTGAAGCGCCGGCTGCCGCGCTCACCTCTCAGAATACGAGAGGCCCAGAGGAGGAGTACGGAGTAATATTCTCGAACTCAGCCGATGATGTAAGTGCAAGTGAAAAATGGGAAAGAGAGAAAGACACAACAAAGGTAAGAAACGATGTGTAAAGAGTGATAGCGGCGGCCTTGTTTTGGCTGCCATGGTGAAAAGAGCGACTTGGGAAAAGATAGATGTGAGTCCAACTTCCCTTCTATGCAAGCGAACGATGGTATCAAATACAAGTCAACGGGACAGACGGAGAATGGACTTTGAATCTAGCTAGACGTGTTCAACAGAAGCATCCACTTGAACGCAATGAGAGTTAGTCCAAGTCGAGTGTATTGCCTCATATCCGGATAAAACGGCACGCTGACCGTGATGAAAGAGTAATATCCAACGATCATGATGGATTACTGGGGTGTTAATGCTCTTCGTCATGATATGGTGTGCTGATTACATAGTATGTGGAGGCGCACAACAAACAGGGATGATTCGGATGGAGATGCTGAATGAAGATCGCTTAAAAATGGGCTAGAGTGCACAACCAACAGATAGAAATCGAAATTAGCCAGTAAAGTCTAATCATAATGGGGCTTCTTAATCTTGTGAGCTAAAATGTACAACCAATAGGTGGTATTTCAATGGGGGGATTAATATATCAGTGCCACCAGGACCAATAGCGGCCGGTGCTGAATTAGCCCCGATTTGCATGGGGTTACCGTCTATCCGAAACGTCCCGTTACCGTATTCTAAGCTTCCAATTTAACGTTGATTCCATGCTCGAATGACCTGGGTCTCAGTAGCTTCCAAGTTGGGCATATCGACCTAGTTTTTGTGGATACAATGTGGTTCGCGTACCTGCATGCTCCGGCCCCCCTGTCCTATCGAGTTTGTCCCCATATGTGACGCTTTGGACAAGAAGAGCAGTACTAGCAGCACTGAACCCACCTTCTATCGCAGTCTGATCCTTTTTCTTGTCCTTCATTTACCAAGCTTTCCCGTCTTGGCTTCACTGTGGTAAACGCCATAAATGTTTCAGGATGAAAGGCTTACTCTTCGATCTGGTCTTCCTCACAGGCGTACTTTCATCCCTCATTTCAGTGACTACCAGCTACAAGCAATATGCTGTCCATTCGGCAAGGCTTCGAACGCCACATACGCCCAGCTTCTGTCGTGGAACCCAGGTCTCGACGTCACCTGCGGGTGAGTGCAAAATCTGGTCTCAAGTTAGCCATGACAGTTTAACCCGCTAATATTCCGAGCCTAAAACCTTGGGTAATCAGACAGATGGCAAGATCTGCATTAGCAACCCTCTTGGAGACTATACTCTTCCCGAAAATTCGCAGCCTGCGACGTCCATCATCACTACGGAAGCGTACGTGACAACTTCAATTAATACAGCCTCTTAACTGACATGCACCCAGACCAATACCGTCACCAACGGGGGGCGGAACAAACTCTTACTGCGGCGAGTGGTATCTCGTAGCTCTTGGAGATGACTGCGCTACCATCGCCACCAACCACAGCATCACACGAAAGGACTTGTAATGGCATCCCTACGCAGGTTTCTTATCTCAGCGAGCTAACTTGACATTTCCCAGACTCTTCCTGAATCCTGAGCTCTTTGAAAACTGCACTAATCTCTTGGCTGACGTCTACTACTGTGTCCAGCCTGTTGGATACATCTCAACATACCCCGGCTATGATGGTTCGACCACCAGACCAGCCATCAACCCAGTTTCGGCCACGGCTCTGCCTGGCCAAGATTCCCCCTGGGGCAACACTACATCGGACGCTGCAATCATTCCCATTGCTAACGGCACTCGCCTTGATTGTTACAAGTAGGAGACCATTTTGCCTTGTTGATATGTGCACGAAAATTGACTCTCATCTTTAGGTATATTTACTTCACAAACCTCACAGACAATCCCGCGGCGGATTTCTGGAGCCTAGCCATCTTGATGGGTCAATCTCCGGAAGTATGTCTTTTTGGATTTAATTGTGGCCTATGAGATTTTATAAATGCAAAATCTGACGGATTCAAGGACTTCATTCTCTGGAACCCGTCACTCGCGGAGGACGATCCAGAGAGTGATGCAGCAACTAATGTCGTATCGACAACTGCAGCCAATCCCTACGCTTACCCATGCACGCTGTCGGCCAACACGTCGTATTGCGTTATGCTCGCCTCTCCCACGCCAAGTGAGTTCCAAGCTTAATCTTTCCAATGCTTTACTGTTGCCAGAATGGCTAACCAGTGATGCCTACAGCTCCTGACACAGACCTTGATCCTCCTACTCCTCTTGCGGCAGGAGTGGCTGAAAATTGCACACGTTACCATCAGGTCGAGTCTTACGACATGTGTGAAAGCATCATGATGAGATACGTGATTGATATTGACCAGTTCTATTCCGTGAACCCCTCCATCAATAACGACTGCACAGGACTTGCCCTTGGCACCTGGTACTGCATCTCAATCTGGCCACGCGGTGGCCCTCCTCCAGACCCCGACGAGGATGATGATGACGATGGTGATTCCACAGTCACTGACACCACAAGCACCACTGCACCTACTACAACTGAGACGCAGGTGTCCACTCCGTCACCCATACAGACAGGCATGGCGTCAGACTGTAACAGCTTCTACAAAGTCCAGTCGGGCGATGGATGCTGGGCTATTGCTAATGACAAAGGCATCAGCCTTGACGATTTCTACGCATGGAATCCTGCCGTTCAAACTGACTGTTCCGGACCGCAGGCCAATGTGTATGTCTGCATTGGCGTTAAAGCTAGCCAGGTGACCTCAGCCTTGTCCCATACGACAAGAACCTCCAGTAGTGGCGGTGTTACTACACCGACCCCCACGCAGGACGGCATGGTAAGCGGCTGCAAGAATTTCTACAAGGTGCAGTCGGGCGACGGTTGTTGGGCCATTGCCAATAACAACAGCATCAACCTAGATGATTTCTATGCTTAGAACCCAGCCGTCAAGACGGACTGTTCTGGGCTGCAGGCAAACGTCTATGTCTGTATTGGTGTGTAGTTGCCGGTGGTATTGCCTATTCTCTCACGTGGTAGCTCGGGTGAAAACTTGCAACGCTTTACTGTACAATATTCTTAGCTGATAAATACTGGTCCCCTTCCAGATCAGTTTTATATTCTTCGGTTCTCAGCTGCCTGGTAGTAAACGTCTGTGCCTTCAAATGAAAGCGTCAAAATGATAACATGCGTGAGAGAATGTAATAAGATATTTACCTAATAAACGCGCTCGAAGGTCGGGTCAAACATGCTTCGCTCGACTCCGCCGAGCCCCGGAAGCATCTTATCCAAACTCCCTTCTCGAAATGGATTCTCCCCATCCCCATATAGAAAAGAGGTAATGGCCTTGTCAACCCAAACAACACGCCCGTCTGTGTGCAGCATCGATGACACCGCCATAGCCACCGTTGGCCTCTCTTCTACTGGCCGCATGCGCCAGTCCAGGGCATCTTGCATCTCGACCAGCAGGTTCATATAGTTGTCACCATCTCTGCCCCAGGCTAAGTGGCTAAGTTCGACGGAACGCAGTGATACTGGCAGCGCGGCGAGGAGAGCGACAAGATCATCCAGTTGCACAAAAACCTGAGATAGTCCAAAGTGTTTAAGGTGTGGCCAGTTATCGATAGGGAAAATGGTTCGCAGGGGAAGAAAGTATTCCTCGAGGTCATCGCCGTAATGAAGCTGCTGGGGGCATCCATTCGCAATATCCATAGTGCTGCGCAGGCAAACGTGCTCTAGGTCTTTTGCCTGGGCCAAGGCATCGTGTAGGAGTCCGCTGCGGTATGATACCCAGTCCTCATGCTCAAGGAGGCCGGTAAAGAGGTCTAGGTCGATGCGCCGGAAGCCAGGCCGCCTTAGCAAAGCGGCCAAGTTCTCATAATCAGTGCACTGCTGATCGAAGATGTGGCAATTTATCCCGGTTCCTATCTGGTGGCCCTCAATGATAAGCTCTGTAATATTGTGGTCCTTTTCGGATTCTACCAGAGCTCGAATGACTGCTCGGAACCCACGCCACTTGTCTCTATATTTCTCAGCATTACAGTCCATACCATACATGCTCTGATATGGACCATCGCTGCTATTAGCATCTTCCCACGGGAGGGCGTCTATTGGCGCTGTGTGAGGGTCAGAGAAAGGCCAGCCCTGCGGTATCGGGTAGTCAAAGCTGTGAGGAAAGGCTCTGATCATGGGTGTCCTGTACATTGGCTCCTGCCATTCTATCCCATGAGTTACAGGCGTAATAGTAACTCGCACTAGGGAAGGGAAGCGCCGTAGTCCGTATTTAAATGCCCCAATGTCGGCATTGGAGGCGAGAACCTGATCCTGGTCTTGCAAGAGCCTCTTGTAATAATCCCATGACTCCTCTAAGCCTAGAGTCCCATCAGGTACTTTACAGGCATTTCGGTAACACCAGGTATCCTCGCGACCCATCTTAAACCAGAGAGGGCATCCATTGCCGGCTGCCACATCATCAAGGTTATTGTCGGTATAGTCAACTCGCTCCTCTTCAAGCTCCGGCTCTCGCGACAGAAGACGTGCATCGTCCCAAACGATTTCAGTGACGTTATGGCGAAAGGTATCGTGGTCTGCAATGGCACGAAACACTTGGATGTTGAGAGGATTAGCGGACAAGAAGACGCGGTCGAAGCGAAGGTGAATAACTTCCTTTAGTGCTGAGCATGTTGTGCGTAGATTCTTAATATCCTGACCCTCTAAATGAGAAAAGATGGTGTTACGGAGCTCCTTGGGCAGCCTGGGAAGTTTGAAGGGGGATTCTGGAGTAGAAGATGACATATTTGTTTGACTCGATTTGCTTGTATGGTGTATGGGAGCACTTGAGATGTCGAGCCTGATACTAGCTGGGCATAAGCGCCTTTATGTATTCGCCCTGTTGGTGGAGTAATTACTCATTTTAAATTGAGTTACCCTGGAGGGCAACAGGGATTCGAACTAACATGCCACCTACGGCTCGCTTATCTATTTACACACACTCCTCCCTGGCTTAGCGGCCCCGTAGTAAATGACAGTAACAATTTTACGGCTGGCATCACTTGGCGACTTGCAAGGTTGTTAAATGTAGTGCGCGTAGATCCGTTGGTTCGCAGGGGAAACTAAGTTAACAAAGGGGTATTAGTCTCTCTACCTTTTAACTAATTCTCAATCTGCAGCTACATTTTCAATTAAGAAAATTGGAAAACCCTCTCGCTTAGCTATAGGCTAGCCCCCGTTAGCCTTATAAATTGTAGGATATATTAGTAATAAAGGAATAATACCCATTTAACTATTCTTATTAGTATTTTGCTTATATAATAAAACTTTAAGATATTTACTCTACAAGTAGTAAAGGAAAGAATTTTATTTAAGTATAAGTTTAGTATTTTGCCTATTATATAATAGGGAATATATATTATATAGTTAAGTATAGCAAAATAGTATTAAAACTCTTAATTTAAGACTAAAGCTTAAAATCTTAAGGTAATATTAAATACTATAGCCTAGTTATTAGTAGTATAAGTATTGTAGTAAGTGTAAATATTATATAAGAAATTGGGTTTTAAGTAATATATATTATGAGCTAGGTATTTAATATACATATAATTAACTGCCTTTATAATTTTCTAACCAATTAAATAAAGATTACAGCTCCTATAGTAATTCTAAGTGTAAAGGGCTAATAGAGGTTTATTTAACAAGTTGAAACTACATTAAATTATCTATCTAAAGCTAAGGAGAAGAAGAATAATCTATTACATTCTCACTGTAAGCTCGCTGCTATATAGTAATAAGAGTGGTAAGGTTAGGTAGAATTTAAGAGGGGCATGGACTTAGTACAGCTAGGTCTACTAGGTCGAGCTCTAGTGAGTTGACTTGACCTGAAAACAAGGAGGGAAGAGAATAGAGGAAGAGGAGGCCGAGTTCTCATGATGAGCAGTTGTTTCCCTGGCAACGCAGCAGTACCGTCGCAACTAAAACGAAGTTATCAAGGATTACAGGACAGGATGACCCAACCGCGGTTAGAAAGGGTGTAATTTGATGAAATTATTTCTGACATGGGGCGCACGGACGGAAAGTGTGTATTTTGGTAAATTACAAGGCTACCCTTGATATAGTAGTAGGTGAATTTTTGGTAGGAATTCACGGATATGTATCATTCCTGAGCAACAGCGAGTCTCCCACGTCCCTGTGGGGTAGAAGATGTGCAGAATTCTATCCGGTGTTGCTCCAAGCGTGATGCAGAGAACATCTGTCAAAGCCGAGCCCCTGGACTGAATAGCCCTCTCCGTCTCAAACCCTGGGTCACGCATGTCATGCAGCTACTTTATTTTATCCGTGTTAAACGTCATTCCTTCCGGGACCTTGAGCCATTGCAGCGTCTCCGGATGAAGTAGCTTCTCGCAGTCCTTGGCCTCTCTCCTTATGATGCCCACTTTGTGCTGAGACCGCGGTTCGATGACGGCGGGAAAGTCTGCCGGCTGGACGGTGATGCCTCCAACCAAGTCTTCTGGGTCATACTTGACGGGGTTCCCCTGCTCGTCCCTAGCCGGGGAAAAGTTGAGCCCCCAAAGGAACCGCGAGATGCCCAAGAAGAGCGATCTCTCAGCGATATGGATGCCCTGGCAGAGCCGACGTCCAGCGCCGAAAACAAAATTGTCACGCTTCGAAACCTCTCCGACTGCAGATTGATACAGTGTCGAGCTATCGTCTTTGAAGCGATCTGGATTGAACACGCGCGGCTCGGAAGATCTCGTCTCGTCCATGTGAATCGACCTGGTTGGTGTTAGTCTCGAATACCACATCATTCATATCGATCGGCTGAACACGGACCACACATTGTTGATGACAGTTGCACCCTGGGGAATCTGGTAGCCGAGGTAATCATCGTCCTTCATGACAGAGTGCGGCACGCCAAGGACCACTGTCGGCATCCAACGGAGGCTCTCCTTGATACAGCAACGAATAAAAGGTAGCTGGTCATAATCTTCAATGGTCGGTAGACGATCCGGCCCGACCATGCGGTCAACTTCGTCTTGGCCTCTCTTTTGAATCTCGGGCCAAATGAGCATGGCTAAGATGAAGCCGTAAAGTGTCGAAGCCGTGGTGTCCGAGCCAGCTTCGAGGAGTGATCCGCTTATGTACCCTGCCGCGTCGTCGGAGAATTTTTCCGTCAACTGCGTGCGGTAAATGTCATCGCAAAAGCACGGCTGTTCATGCAGCATGGTCAACTATGTCTACTCTTAAGTCTGGGAGAGAAGGGTTGCTGGCGCACTTACTAGGCCAGTGCCGTCGATAATTGCTGTCTTGGCTCTCATCCAGTGGCCTACGTACAACTTCTTCTCCGTCTTGTGCAATTTCTTCGCATAGTTGACGTTCGGGGCTAGGTAATGAGGTAGCTTCTGCAAAGCGGGATACAGATCGGCCAGCTGCGCGCTGGAGCTCCCGGACAGCTCGCCCCATTTCTCGAAACACTGCAAGACGTTAGCCGATCGCTCTACTATGCGCGCCGGGGCTCAATGGCAAACGGCGTACGCTGAAAAGCTGTAGGAGATTTGGATCCTGATTG
Organism: Mariannaea elegans; assembly: GCA_930272665.1. Lineage (NCBI taxonomy): Eukaryota > Fungi > Ascomycota > Sordariomycetes > Hypocreales > Nectriaceae > Mariannaea > Mariannaea elegans. The sequence continues at coordinate 27,316 of CAKNEU010000233.1, read as the reverse complement.
CTCACGCATCGATACCCGAATATCATTTGTGTGGAGAGCGAGTACGTAAATCGTCTGATGTGAAGTAAGAATTTTTCTGGCGTGTCCAGTAGTCCGGCCATGAGAACCTTGTTCTCAAGATCTTGGTAGGGCACGTAGGTGACTGCGGCTTTGATATTTAGGGCTTTGTGAATCATGCGATGAATCATGCGCCAGTTGCTTCCATATCTCTGCGGCTCATGTCAGTGTCTTTAGTCAGGACAGACCGTCTACAAAGAGACACGCCTTACCATGACGACGAGTCTGAGGTCGCCGCTGGCGATCTTCTGGCCAATGAACATGTCGGGCCTGTCCGAGTAGATGCCGCTCCTCTTGTCCAGCAGGTCCTTGACCGCCTCATCAGATGACAGGACAACCATGGTTTTCGTGCCAAGAATAAGTGAAAACACTGGTCTGCATCGTCATCAGCCGGCATGGCATTTGATGTGAGATTTGGTGCATAGCCCCTCACCCATATTGTTTTGCCCACTTCTGAAACTGCAAGTGGGGCCTCTTGGTTGGCATCTGAGCGCGTTAGCGAAAATTCCAGAGTTGCCAGATATACGAACCAGGTGCAAGTTTCCTAGAAGCGGCACGGTTGGTGGACCTGGAGGGAAGCCAGCAGGCCGTCGGCCAAGGTTGGCGAGCTTAGTCACCAGGAAGACGGCGAGAACTGCCAGCCCCACGGGGAACAGAAAGGGCGATAATGAATGGATCATCTTGTGTGCATGTTGCTATGGTTGGAATACCAAGAACGTGAATGGTTCGAAGCCTCGTTGTGGGCCTCTTTATAGTCAAACTAACTCTCCGTCTTTGCAGGCTATTAAGTCCAAGTTCCGGGGGACCTTGCTAGAGTCCGGGGTAAAGATGCGGGGGAAACGGGCTCCAGCTTGCCAGCCGCCGTTAGGGATACTAGGCCCAACTGGAGGCGTCAGCAAGGCCTAGCCCTAGGCCACTCAGTGCCTGGGAACCTCCCGAAGCTAGCACCACATCCTGAGCCTGAGCCCGAGCCCGAGCCCGAGCCCGAGCCCGAACCAGGGCGAAGCGAGTTGCGCTCTCCCACGTGCGGCGCAGCAAGCAGCCCTTGTCAGCCGACTAGGCGCTCGGCAGACCGCGGGAAGTGGCTTCTTGAACCTTGAAAGCGGCGCATGCTGTTTTCTATCAGCCTGTTGTCAGCCACGGCTGGATAGCGGCAGTATGAGGCGACATCGCCGGCCATGGCCTCACCCAGCTATCCTTTGCGCATCTGGCATGCTTGGTCCAAAACCACCACGTTCAGCTCGCCTCCTCAGTCTCTTGCTCGCTATTCATCATATGTGATGCCGTCCTCCGTGCCTCGTCGGTCAAGTTTCTCACAATGGCCATGCCACGAGGTACCCTGGTCCGATCACTCGGCAGCACCAACAGCAAGTTTCTGCACTCTCTTCGCTCCTATGTAACCCAGCCCAGGCAGAGCCCGACGCGCCGACTGAACTTGCCCATTGATTACGGCTCTACCCAGCTGCTCCACCACTGCAGGGAAACGCTTGCTTCAGTGGCCGACCTGCCACACGACGGTCCTTCGACGCGACTGAACTTGTGCCAGTCAATCAACTCTACGCTGCGCACGGCGCTGGGCTTGTCGGACCGTGTTTTGTGTTTCGGCGAAGATGTTGCCTTTGGAGGCGTCTTCAGGTGCACGACGGGGCTGCAGAGCGAGTTCGGACGGCAGCGCGTCTTCAACACACCCATCACGGAGCAGGGTATCGTGGGAGTGGCCATCGGGGCTGCTGCCGAAGGCATGAAGCCAGTCGTCGAGATCCAGTTCGCCGATTATGTTTTCCCGGCCTTTGACCAGATCGTCAACGAGGCTGCCAAGTTCCGCTATCGCGAGGGGGTCACAGGCGCTAATTTGGGGGGTCTGGTGATCCGTATGCCATGCGGCGGTGTCGGACACGGGGCCTTGTATGCGCAAATTCGTTGTGTTGACTGAAGATGGCGAAGCTGACGCTTGCTTAGATACCACACGCAATCGCCTGAATCCCTGTTTTGCCATGTGCCTGGGTTCCGAGTCATCGTGCCGCGATCGCCTTCTCAGGCAAAGGGTCTATTGCTTGCAAGCATCATGGATAGCAAGGATCCTACCATTTTCTTAGAACCAAAGATACTCTATCGTGCAGCCGTTGAGGAGGTCCCAGATCAAGCATACACTCTTCCTCTCGGCAAGGCAGAGGTGCTACAGCAAGGAAGCGACTTGACCATTGTCTCGTACGGTCAACCGCTCTACACCTGCCTGGCAGCTATTGAAGCAGCCAAGAAAGACCGCCCCGGGCTGAGTGTTGAGCTGATTGATCTTCGAACCATCTACCCATGGGATCAGGAAACCATCATCAACAGCGTCAAGAACACAGGCCGAGCCATCATCGTGCACGAGAGCATGGTCAACTACGGAGTCGGCGCAGAAATTGCGGCTACGATACAAGATCGCGCATTTTTCCATCTACACGCCCCCGTGAAGAGGATCGCCGGCTTGTCAACCCACACGGGTCTGACGTATGAGAAGTACATTTTCCCAGACGTTGCGCGTACGTAAACAGGACATCCTTGACGCTTCTTTCACAAAGACTGACCAGTTTACCTAGGAGTTTACGACGGTATCCTCGAGCAGGTGGAACACTAGGTCACTTATTTAGTGTCTCGGCTAGATAAAACACCGCAGCGTTTAGCATAGTAATTCTACGAGATTGTGCCGTTTTATCACTAGTTGCGTACCGTGATCGGGCATTGTAGCACGCCGTCTATCAACTGATGGTGGAATCTCAGCCGTTGTGTATTTAGTAGGTCAGACACCAGATCCCTTTTGTATAAATTCTCGAAAGAGAATAGAAGTAAACAATTTTAATTACAAGCTTTCCCAAGTTAATACAACGAGTCCAGCCCTCCAACGTGGTTGCTGATGTCGTATTCAGCCGGGTACTTGACCATTAGTCCTCGCAGCTCCGTTCGCTGATGTTCGGCCTCGCTGGACAGTTCGGCATAGACATCGGTGAATATCTCCTTGAGGGCCGGCTTCTTCTCTTTCTCAGCTGCAACTAGCTCGCCAATGACGTCTTTGCGGATCTGCTTCCGAGTTTGCACGTCGAGTTCATCATTCCACAACTCGTTTTGCTCCAGGTACTGCCGCAGTCTAGAGATGGGATTGCCTCGAGAACCCTTCCAGAATGCAATCTCGTTAGCACTTCGATACGCTGTACTGTCGTCGCTGGTGCTGTGGTGTGACACGCGGTAGCTCATGAACTCGAGCAGGATGGGACGTCCTTCGGCTGCTCTCCTTCTCGCCTCTTTGGTAGCCTCGTAGACGGCAAAAATGTCGGTACCGTCAACCCGAAGAGCCTCAATTCCGTACCCGATACCGCGGCTAGAGATACCGTCACCCCTGTATTGCTCCGCGGCCGGGGTGGAAATGGCATAGCCGTTATTGCGGCATATGAAAATCACCGGGCTTTCCATGGTCGCGGCCATATTCATGGCACCATGAAAATCACCCTCGCTCGCTGCTCCTTCGCCAAAGTAAGCAACTGCAACTCTTGGTTCTTGGCTTGATTCTGCTTGATCCTGTAGCTTGAGAGCATATCCAGCACCGACCGCGTGGGGGATCTGTGTGCCGAGCGTCGACGCGACGGCATGCTAGGAAAATTGGCACTCATAAGCATCTGTTGCCAGTCTTGAAGTGAAGACTGGGCCGGCTGGAGTAGAGAGGAGAAGAGAATAAAAGGAAATATTAGAAAACGTACTATGCCAGTCTTCTCTCTCCCCGTGTAGTGGTTGGGCATGTTGCGACCCTTTCCGGGGTCGTTACAATTCGCAGTTAACTGGCTCATAAAGTCTTTCAGTTTAAAGCCGCGCTGCAAAAACACACCGTGTTCCCTATACTGGCAGGTAATGATATCCCCTTTGCCCAGCGCGGCGGCGGATCCAATCATGATAGCCTCTTCACCTGCGGAAACCTGTCGTATGACTCAGTCTGCGTGCACGCCAAATTCGACATTTGAGGGAAACCAACCATATAAAAGCTTACACGACCATGCCTCTGTGCATCAAACATGATACTGTCCATAATATTCACTGGAGAAGTCGAGTCAGGCACAAGTAGCGCTGGGGCCTCCTGAAGACGTACCAGTGAGCATGTTCTTGTACCATTGAATGACCTCGGCTTGTGGTATCTCAACAGTCAGTTGGCTTGGATCTCTGATATCGTTGTTCGCATTCAGGATGCTGTATGTGGCAATCGATGCCATTTTCGAAGGCACTACCCATTCCATCTTGGAGCTGAGGGGACTTTTGATTGCGCCTGGGAAAAGGGGGCTGAAATGATGACATCAATAACCGATGAATAACTGGACTTGATGTATCCTCCAAGTTTGGCTTCTTACCGAGTTTCGTCGGCCAGCACGTTCGAACTGGACATGCAGCGAACCCAGCTGTTCTGAGCAGATCGGCGAGAAGGGTTCGTTAGGGCTCTCAGCGCACATGGCTGTGCCAATCTTGCACGAAACATGTTGATCACTTAGAAGGCAAGTCTGGTTGATTGATGGCTGAACACCTGTCAAAAGCAGACTAATAGTGAGAACGTGTGTGAGAGTCGAAGTATGAAAGAACGGGATGGCAGCCAGCTATCTAGCATCCGTCCACGATAATGGCCGATCGGTAACGGTGGCTTTCGGTCTCGGTAAGTGGCCGGCTACACATCGAGCCCGAAGGACCGTCCCGGCTTGTCTACGGTTTGCCGGTTCCGAGGCACGCATCATTGGAGTGAAAAGCACCCTTGGGTCGGGTGCTTTTTTTGTTCTTTTGTTAAATCTTAGAAGTACCATCTAGTCTGCCTAGATTCTTCACCTGCTTTTTGCTATTTTTCAAGCTCACCTGTGAAGATGTATGCTCTGCGACGGATTAGTGGGACAAGAGCCTGGTTTTGGCAGGCGGCTGGGCTCTCTCGACGTGTCCAGCAGGCCTATCGGTCAACCGGTTTCTCCCAGAAACGTTTGATTCAAACCTCTCAATGTCATTGGGCTGTAAAGCCGTACTTGCTCGCGGACATTGGCGAAGGTACGTGCACATCGGTGCCCATGCAGCACAGATAGATATTAACCATCACAGGCATCACGGAATGTCAGGTTATTTCTTGGGAGGTAAAGGAAGGGGACGAAGTCGACCAATTCGATCCCATTTGTGAAGTTCAGTCTGATAAAGCTTCGGTTGAGGTATTCGATTTCCCAAGGCCGGGCATGACAACACAGTGAGACTGACTGCGCAATACTTCTCAGATTACCTCACGGTTCAAGGGCACGATCCAGAAACTCTACTACGATGTTGGCGATGTAGCAAAAGTCGGCTCAGTGGGTGAACACGCAATTCATCCATGTAGAATTTCATGCTGATCAACACAAGGCCCTTCTAGACATAGACGTGGAGGGCGACGAAGACGACCAAGGTGAAACTCCCGACACCGCTGGACAAGAGAACCCTGAGCTCGCTCAAGCAGAGTCAGTCCCAAAGACAGCCCACCATTATGGAAAGCAGCAAAAATCATCGTTCACCTCCGTGGCAGGTGGCGCAAGGGACAGTGAAGCTGAACCATCGAGTTCCGACACGTCCGGCCTACTTTCCCCTGCAGCCCGACGGACACTGAAGGAAAGGAGTAGTGAAAAACACCTGAACACCCAGGCTTCAGTTGCAGCTTCGGCTTCAACGGTCGGCCTATCAACCGACTCAACTAATCAACAAGACCGCCGTGTGCCGCTAAGCCACGTCAAGAAAAAAATGTTCGAATCCATGACCCGGTCCCTATCTGTGCCGCACTTTCTCTACACTCAAACAGTAGACTTGACTGCTGTTATGGATCTTCGCAAGAAGGCTTTGTCTGATGATGTCCTCTCGTCCCACTTGCAGAATCACGCGGGAGCCGCCACGAAACTGAGCCCCCTCTCGTTTGTGGTGAAGGCTCTATCGCAGGCTCTTCTTGTGCATCCAATGCTGAATTCTGTCCTCGACACCGATAGCGATCCGGGTCAGCCTGAGCTTATCATCAAATCGGCTCACAACATTGGCGTGGCGGTGGACACGTCGCAAGGTCTCTTGGTGCCTGTGATTCGAAATGTTCAAGACCATTCTGTTGCGTCCCTCGCAAAGGAGATCTCCCGGTTGACTACCCTTGCTAGCGCTGGCAAACTGAGGCCCGACGATATGAAAGGCGCCACCATCGTGGTTAGCAACATCGGGAGCATCGGAGGTCAGGTCGTAGCCCCAGTAATTCTGACACCAAACACAGCCATTATGGCCATAGGAAAGGCAGAGCAGGTGCCCGTTTTTCAGACGGATGAGAACGGGAACGATGTCATTGTGAAGAGGGATCGAGCAATCTTGAGCTGGAGTGCTGACCATCGCGTGCTGGATGGCGCCATGGTCGCGAAGTGTGCCGAGGACGTCGCATCTTGGCTTGGAGGAGTTGAAGAGGGAAGTGTAATAGCTAAGTAAGAGTGGGCGGCAGAGTTTGAATACCATGGAGAATATAGAGTACCTTGGATTTTTTTTTCAGTATACTGAGTCATGTACATACGCTAATAGGTCTATTTCGGGAGCAGTTTAACAATTGTTCAAAAAAAAAATTGAAAGAGTATCAAAATAAAGATACTATAGTTAACTACTAAGCACTTGCATGTATCTAATTAAAACAGCTAATTCAGAATTAAAAGAAGAAAATTCAACATACTGTAGCGCGACTATTTGTAATCCGAGGCTGGCACCCACTTCCCCGCATGTCCAAGCATTAGCTCAATGCCTGGAGATTCCGGGGTTAACGCTCCTTTGCCAATTACCATCTAGCAGACCTTGCCCCCCGCGTTCGACCAACGGTAATATATCCTACCGAGATTCCTCGAGGCCCGTTGCACCCCGACGAACCAGGTCGACACCGTCCTCCCTCAGCGACAATGGCATGCAAGGCGTGTCGTGCACGCAAGATCAAATGCGACCAGACGCGCCCAGTCTGCCAGAACTGCAGGCTGCGGTCGACCCACTGCACCTACGTTGGCGAGAGGCGGACTCGTCGCGTCACAGACGGCGGCGGCGGTGTTCGCCGGCCGTCCTTGTCATCACATTATCCACGGACGCCCTCGACATTGCCCGCGATGGCACCTTCGTCGCAGTCAATGAGTGACAGTGACGACCATGGTGAACCAGCCCATGGTCCTACCGCCAACGGCCTGCAGCCGACGTCTAACGGAAACATACTTGTTCAAACACGCGGCTACCTAGAAGCTGAGCATTCATCTACGCTCCTGGACCGGATACTTGAGGACGACGACGGTGACTACGACAAAGGACGCCATCCTGCCGTATGGATGCGGGCCGAGGACGGCGACGAGTACACTGGCCCATCGTCTGGCATTTGCACCATATCGGACCTAGGACTGAATTGGCTGCGCAGCCACGTTGCTGATTCCGACGAGCTCTGCGAGACGATCCAGGATATCCGGAACACACTTCTGGCTCACCTGAGGCAAGCAAAGTGCACGCCTAATGGATTTTCTTCTCCTTGCACGCACGGACGAGGCCCTAGCTTGAAGCCGATGACGTCTGCAGTTGTCAAAAAATATGTCGAGGCCTACTTTTCAACTGTTCAGAACACGTTCCCCGTGCTAGATCGTGAGCAATTCGAGTTTCAGCTGGCGACCTTTGGTGCCCATAATTGCGGGCCCTCTTCGTGGAGGGCCCTGTTCAGTGCCGTTTTGGCCTCAGGATGTCGAGCCGCATTGTCGTACGAGACGGCGGAAGCATTCCAGGAGTCCGGACGCGAATCGTGGGAATACTTCCAGAACGCCTTGTCCTACGAATCTGAGATCATCCACAATGCCACAGATCTTATGGCGGTGCAGGCTTACGCCGTCATGACCGTCTTCGCTCAGGGACTGTCGAGTCCTCAGCGACTGGAATACACCCTATGCTCCATCGCCTCACGACTGGCGCAAAGCATTGGACTCCATCGCCACCCTTCTCAAGAATGGAACCTTGGGAAGGATGAAAAACTGCATAGGACTCGCGTGTTCTGGGTCATCTATTGTCTCGACAAGACTATTGCCCTACGCTGCGGCAGGCCATCAGCCATCAACGACGACGAGGTCAGCTGCGCCTTTCCCCGGGGCGTGTGGCTGGACTCCCATGGGGAATCTGGCCAGGGTACCACGAACTCGGGCCAGGTGTTCGACTTCTTCCTGTCGCTTACCAAGCTTGCACGCATCTGCGGCGCTGTATCCCATCGGCTCTACTCAGCAGCCTCCCTTTATTTACATTCAGCTCATTTATCGGAAACTGCGGATCACTTGTTACAGGACCTCGAGACATGGAAGCAACAGATTCCATCCGAAATCCAGCCTGGAAGGCCCTTTACGCGAATCGCCAATCCCGGGGGCCTGTCGCGTTTTCAGCTTCTTGTCTTGCACTCTTCCTATTACTATGTTTCATGCGCTATATGTCGCCGTTTTACGCCGCTTTTCACGAACAATGAAGAGGTTCCGTCAGCCATCACTCAAAGGACAACAAAACGAAACATTGAAGCCGCGAGATGCATGGTCCTGCTCACCAAACATCTTGACGTGGAGAGCTTCACCCCCGGCTGGTAAGTCCCGAATCTCCCACTGATACTTGCACAATAGTGCATCGCCTTCACCCCATTCCTTCGTCTGACTTACCGTACTGTAGGCTCGGGTTCTATTACCCCTTCACAGCTCTCACTACCATTTTCGTCCATGTAGTTTCCAATCCTGGCGATGCATCAACACTCAATGACATCGCTTTGATGGAAGTCGTCCTCGGATTTTTCGGCAGGCTGGAGTACATGACTTCTGGAGAGACTGCTTTTACAAAGACGAGCGAGTTTGTCCGCCAAGCTCGCCGCATTGCGAACCGATATGCCGATGCCGCAAGCTCTGACTCACGGGATCCCGTAGCAAATCAAGTATCTCCACAACAGAATCACTCACCAAGTGATTCAACGTCATTACACACTAGAAACGAGAGGCAGGGTAGACAGATGGACGGGTTCGACATACTCGTTGGGCGCCCGTCACAGCGTGTCCGCCTTGACACCGCCGAGCTCGCCGTCGGCGGCAACAGGCAACGGACTTCCAGCGACGACATGTCCTCACAGGCTCTTTTTTCGGATGTCATGAGTCTTTTGGAAAACAATCCAGTCATTCCTGACGACAGCTGGCTTGAGAACTGGGCTCCAACTGCGGTGACTGGTTCTTAGGGAGTCAAGATGCCCCTCTCTGCACACATTCTTCATCCTACAGCAAATGCGAGGCTCCAATTTAGACATTCTTGCACACCATCTGTCGTGGCGATGACTGCTAGCCAGTCAGTAGCTAGTCTTAACGTATGCTACCAGAATAGTGAAGAAAAAGGTCCACTTGACCACTGGCGCGGCCTGGGGCAGTGGTTCCCGCCGTTTCCGAACGTTCATAGACCCAAATTGAGCAATGCGACTGGTTCAATTTACAAGAATATGTTGATGCTGCCTTGCTCGTATACTGCCAGCACATAACCACCCCTACCTCTACCCCAGTCCGAATCCGAGCCCTATCCCGAGCCCGAAACCGTTCCCCAGGCCGCACATCACATCCATTAGCGAGCTCTTCGCACATTGAGCCAATGATGGCCGTCCCATTGCCCGTCACATGCTAGCTAGGTTAGGCATACCCCGCGGGCCATTTTCCTCGCGAATCTTCAAGACCTTCTCGTCTTCGCCGCCCCGAAGACGATCGATCATAGCGTCGGCGTCAAAGTCGGTGCCGATGGGATTCTCGGCGAACTTGACGCTCTTCATGAAGGCCGTTGCCTCGTTGATGGTGTCGAAGTTGTCAACTTGAGTTTCCAGCATGTTGCCGTCGGGGTCTTTGTAGTAGATGCTCGTCGTCGGCCCGTGGTTGACGCACCAGACTGGAGCGATACCTCGTCGCTTGCGCTGGCGGTACGCTAACAAGAGATCGACCAAAGTGTTGAAACTAAAGGCAATGTGTTCCAGCCCGCAGCTAGTGGCAACTTTGGGTGCCGTGCTCGGGATGCCAATGAGGGCCACTCTGTGATGCTCCTCGTCGTAGGTGATGAAGGAGATCACGTCATTGGCATATGTGACGGTGCCGCCGAGGAATTTGATGTAAAAGTCTTCCATGGCTTTCAGACTGGCCGTTCTCAAAACGACATGTGCCAAGGTGGCAGGGGGTAGGACTCTGGAGCCGGGAGCGTCGAAATCGGGCATGATGGATGAAGACATGTTCGCCTCAGTGAAATATAGCTACTCTAGTGGAGGATGACAGTTAGACAGGAGCAATATGCGACGGAGCTGAATAACAAGCACAATATATCTCTTCAGAGCCCCATCTCACGCCAGGTCTGACGTTTTCCGCGCTTACTAATGTGTATTTGACTTTCCATGTACGACGCCTTTCAATGAAACGGTTGGTCTGTCGAGGCTGTCTCCCCGCGTTCTCCCCGCATTCTCCATCCTGGATGCCGAAGCCGAGCTCCGCCGCGCAACGCCATAGACTAGTATGCGAAGGGGGTGAGAAGCCCGAGGGATGCCTCCGTCACGCGAGACGACTTCTGCGACTGTCCGCACCGCACAAAGACCATCAGTCACAGATGATGCCTCAATCTAGTTATTTGGCACTCTCATCTCTTTTTCCGTCCTTCTCTTTTGGCTTTAGCTGTTCCTTCTCCACTGCTGCGTGTTTCTCATGCTTATACATTGTTGCCTACGTAATATTTTAGGTGTTTTGATGCAACCACACTCGAATTGATCGACTTCGTCAACGTTTCCTCTAGGAAATCCTCAAATCGTGTGCCTAGTAAAGATTTAATTCATAACTTTCTCAAATACAGAGAGAGAGGAGCTTTAGATCATCGGCAAATATCCCACCACCCTCTCCAAACGCACCGTTCTCGAGGCCCGCCATTGTATTATCCTCAAACCAGTTGGAAGGCTGTAATGTACTTGAACCGCTCTCTCGAAGTACGGGTACCGGGGAGAATTCGTATTCAGTCACGGCGACGTCCTCGTTCATTACCGTTGCACTCGTATTATGCCAATACGAATCCACTCCTTCGCATCCACATGATCTTGTCGTAGTCTCGCCGCCCTCCGAGACTTGTGTAGCGACCGCTCCATCAAAACAGATGTAATTGTGGCTGGACTCCCTTTCCATATCAGAGTCTTCGTTGAGATCTGTGTCTCCACTGAGCAAAGTGCGTAGAGCCTTGACCAGAACCTGGTCTGTTGGTAGCCGCCCCGTACTCAAGGATACGTCAAAGGCAAATGCGACACCCAAGTACCAGGATGGCTTCGACATGAGTATTTCCAGACAGTCATCGGCGTCTGCGCCTCGCTGAATATGTTTTGGACTCTGCGGCTGCCGGGGTGCCGCGGTGCGTTCAATCCTCACAAGGCCGACAATGTATTGAATCGTGTCGCTGACCCAATCGACTCCCTCATAGTGTTGTTTATAAACATCCATCGCTTGACTCAGTATCCGAATGCAGTGCCGCTTCAGCTTCAAGTGCTTGGTGTCGTGGCTCAAAGGCGGAGACAGTATCTCCACATCAATAATGTTAAGCAGCAAAGGCAGTGCTGTGCAGACAATGGCACTGACGGGTAGCCATCGAGCCAGTCGAAGCTTGAGGAGCTTCTCCAAACAGCCCGTCGTGCCCAAGACGGCCGTCTGGAGCTCGAGGCGGTTATCCTTGAGGACGAAGTCATCCAACATGGAGTTTGTAGAGATGGTAGCGAACCGTATTAGTTGGTAATGACTAAGAACAATCTTGGAGGAGCTGGTCGGCCGGTATTAGTTTCCACCACGCAGACGAATACAGGGAGGGAAAATGGGAATTCGTACTAGTAATACATTTTCAGCAATACCGTGAACAGAATGACGGATTCATGCTGGCCGTTTTGGCCGTTGGCAGACGCCTGACCAAACTGGGGAAACCGGGCTCTAGCCTCCTTGTGCCATCTCTCCAGAGCAGTTTTGCAGCAATCGATTCGTGGTTTAGCTTCCAGATGAGGTTCGCCAGTATTAAATCTGTCTTCCACTGGAAAGACGCACTCGAGGGCCTCGGTCAGTAGAATACATAGTTCCACTAGAAGCTCGAGCATTCTCGCGAGCTGGACCTTGATTTCCGGCTCATACACCATACTCCGGTGTTTTTCATCGGCCATATCTGCAGAGCTGAGAATGGGACTCTGTTCAAAGTCGAAATGGCGACGCGTAATCTGGATGCTGCGTCGCATATTAAGGCTGAACATGTGATCTCGAATAATGCAGCACCACCATAGTCGTTTGAGCGTGGCTTGTTCTTCAATGCCATTCAAGTCTGTCTCGTAGCGGTCAGCCTTGGCGTCTTTGGCGTGCTGGATCGCAATCGAAAGCCAAGGGATGTGTGGTTTGCGGGTCAACCCGCCAGAGGTGATTCCCCACGAGGACAACAAAAGGGCAGCTTGAGAGGTGGCAATCGAGGAGGACTCTGCCTCGAGGTCGAAGAGCAACTTTGCCCGGCGGTAAAATGTTGGCCGGGCCTCGTGCATACTGATGCCCAGCGCGTCGATTGTTTCAGGAGAAATGAACTTGGTACAGGTTAGCCGTGGACCATGACTGCCTTGACGACGGATGGATTGATCTCACATTGCAGCATGCAAACAGCATGGACATGAAGAGAAGCAGCGAGACTCTCTGTCCTGGTAGTCGTGCATCGGGGGCTTGAAAGTACATGTCCCAGAAATCCCCTTCGTTCAACATCGGCAGAATTGGGTGAACGTGGAGAAAGTATTGACGCATAAACTTAGTGAGTATCGAACGGCATGGAACACGTAGGCAGCCTTGCACCTCGAGGAACTGGACGTCTTGCGTCGCAAGCAGCGAGAGATTGCTAAGAGTCAAGAAGGAAAAGTAGGAAAACGGGACATAGGACGAGTGGTTGGGCATCGAGCGCTGTTTCCAAAAGCCGGCAATGGATTCTTCGTGCGAAGTCGGAAAGACGCTTGGAATTTCCCTTGTTGATAAGTTAAGGTTGCCATGATGCTCTTTTTCGAAGCTATCGTTGCAGTCAGCCTGAGTTAAGTCTATAGATGACTGCTGATATTCGACGTCATCGAGGACAGGGGCCGAGACAAGAGAATCATGGACACTGTCACGCATGCTGTCGCGCCTAGGGCTAGTAGTCGAGAGAGTATTCAATTGACTATCCTTAACCGACTCGGCAGCCGTAACGCCCGCCATGTCGGTCTCCAATGCTTGCTCTGCACTGGTATATTGATTTCGGGGACTCGCCTTGTCCACCCCTCGACTTGTTCGAGGGGTGTCAACTGGACGACTTTGGCGGGACGCGGCTCTATCATGTCTGATTGGTCTTTCTAGCATCTTCGAATCCCAGCTAGGATGGTCAGTATTAACGATCAAGTTGCTGTTGAGAGGAAACTGAAAGACAGGCTTACGGATGCCGCTGGCGCCGCCGTCTGGAAGAAACCTCGCACTCCTCGCCGTCTAGATGGCAATTGGTGCACGGGAGGCCGCAGAGAGACACATCGCACCGGATTTTTCTCCTTCGACACTTAAGACAGGCGTGAGCTGCGCGTCTGTGGCCCTTTCCTAGGGAGCTCATAGCAGAGTGTCCACGCTATGAAGAGCAGAATGTGGGAGCCGCGGGTCGACTATCGGATCAGAGCCGTATCTCAAGCAATTCGGCAAGAGTGCAGGAAATTAGAATACTCGGAATATTGCGAAGGGGCTCTCGTGGCATTTCCGAGAGGGGAGACGAGGACGTCTATCATATAGCAATAATAGATTGTAACGTAACCCGGGGAACAGTAAGGTGTTTGATCGGACTCCAGACCGAGCCTTTCCTTGTTTAGCTTTATCATCCCCAAGGGCCCCCAAACGGACAAAGAAAATCTCCAGGCGTCTAGAACAACTCAATGTCCCCTCATTTTCGGGACGCACACGGACGGCTTGCAGATTCATGCGTTCTCCTGCCTGTCAGAAACCAGAGCTCAGCGCCCTACTCATGGGGTTCTGCTTGTGTCCCCTCCACTGTGGCCTTGATCCATGGAGTAGCTTACATTACACAAGCCCGAGCCTAACCCCGAACCCGAGCCCGAAACCAATGGGCCCCCACCCACTTTGCAGACCACACATGGATCGATTCAAGGCCATTGGATAGAAGCTGAAGCTGACTGCTTGACCAATCATTCTAGTAAGTCTCTTAAATGCCGCGATACTGCTTGGCGGCGGGCCAAGGCGCTGCTGAACAAGTACTTATGCGGACGTTAGGCTCCCTGGTGAACGAAGGACTGCGCGCTGCTTTGGCGCAAGTTGTAACATTCAACCCACGCTTTTAGCCCGTTACCATCGAATGCCGAAATACGCCTTGAGACACACAATATGGTTTCCTTCACCAGCATTTTCCGCTTTCGTAGTGTGGACGGGGAGACGTACTACGGCGAGGCGGGAGAGTCGAAATGCCACTCCAGAGATAATATGGTCGGTCGATCTGTCGCCGTGTTTGGAGCTGAGCACCCATGGGATGAAGACTTTGTCCTCTCAGGTCAACGGAAGGAGGTGTCTGAAGTACGATTCCGAATCTTGGAGCCATCGTCTGTCGTCGGAAACTAAATGGATGTGCACAGGTCCTCTGCCCCTTGCCACACACGCCAATCTTCCTTTGTGTTGGACTTAATTACAAACAGCACGCAGATGAAGCGCAGGTACATTCACCATTTCGCCGTGAGCAGCGGTGAGAGTTCTGACGCCCCGCATACCTAGATACCTTACGGAGAATATCCGACAATCTTCACCAAGCCACCCGGTAGGTACATGTTCATCAACGTCGCTTCTGAAGACTGACGTCGTCTACAGACGCACTTGCAGAACCATATGAGGACATTTGGATCCACCCGTCTTGTCTTTCATTGGACTACGAGGTGCGCCTCTCCATCGTCAAGGGCATCGAAAGACGTGCTAACATTTCTGTGCTCCCAAGGCCGAGCTATGCTTCATCCTCAAAAAGGACTGCAAGAATTTATCTCGGTTCGACGACGTCACAGAGTATATTCTGGGTTACACTGCAGGAAACGACGTCTCGTCGCGTTGGTGGCAGATGCCCGAACGATCCAACAACCAGCACGGCAGCGCCAAGTCGTTTGACAAATTTGCTCCGATAGGGCCCGTCATTACATCAA
Organism: Mariannaea elegans; assembly: GCA_930272665.1. Lineage (NCBI taxonomy): Eukaryota > Fungi > Ascomycota > Sordariomycetes > Hypocreales > Nectriaceae > Mariannaea > Mariannaea elegans. The sequence goes on along the minus strand of CAKNEU010000233.1, from coordinate 12,033 downwards.
CCGCAGCGATTCCCGACCCCAAGAAATTGAGGATGGAGTGTTTTGTCAATGGAGAGAAAAGACAGTCAACGATGATTGGAGATCAGATTTTTGGCATTGCTGAAATCCTTGAACACTTGAGTCGAGGGACGACTCTGCGACGCGGAACTGTAGTTATGACTGGTACTCCGAGCGGTGTGGCGGCATTTATGAAGCCCCCGGCATGGCTTGGAGATGGAGATGTAGTAGAGGTTAGTATTGAGAAGATTGGGTCCATCTGTAATCGAATGAGGTCTATGATCCGTCTCGAGGAGGGAGCCTTGCCGGAGTGAAGGATAATTCAAGGCACGGAATAGATTACCATTAATTTTCGCTCGAACGCACAATTCAACGCTAACTTGTCAAGATTCCACGACCAAGAAGTCTTTCTTAGCCTTTTGATACGAGCAGTGAAGAACGAAAGGGTTTCAAGATGAGAAACCATCGGTTTACAAACCAATACGTATACAATATGTGGATGAAGTCAACCAACATCATTCCTGGACTTAATTTATCCTACACTAACACGTCTCCTCTGCTTTGTTTCTCAACAACAATCAAGACTGTAGTAAAGGCGGAACGCTCTGCAAATTAGGGCAACCATTGGCATCGGCAACCTTGACGTATATATACATACAAATCAAGCTTAATCCCACGCGGAGTAGCAAGGCCGACAAGGCACTTAGTAGCAGCGCCCTAGCCGGCATCCGACCCGTGAGACATGTCTGCCAACTGTGGCCGGCAACGTAGTCCGAGCCGATTGTAGACTGCCCGACCAGTTTAGCCCTCGGGCTCACAGTTGGTGTCAGTTGATTTGCTGAGCCGAGGTGGCCTACGGGGTCGGGCGAATGAATCGAGCCCGTTTAAACAAGGACGCTTGGTCGTCTCTGCTTCACACCCATACGTCGTGTGCTCTTAATCAGTCCTTTCTGCTTCACAGTCGTCTTTTACATAATTCCTCTTTCAACTACGATACATGACCATTTCTGATTCGCTCAGTCACAGTCAACATGTCTGCAACAACTTATCAAGTCGAACATGCCGAGACCCTCCCTAGCGGCACTGTTCTGATCGCTGGCGGAGGGCCCGTGGGATTGCTCCTAGCAAAAGTCCTGTCCTATTACGGGGTGAAGTCTATTCTTTTCGAGCGCAACAAGTCCACAACTAAGTGGCCAAAAATGGACCTCACAAACGCTCGATCAATGGAAATGTTCAGGAAGCTGGGTCTCGCCGACGACTTGCGAACCCAAGGCGTCCCAGCGCACATCGACCAAAACGTTCTAGTGTCAACTGGCCTGCGCGCCGACGAGGCCATCACAAGGTGGGACCTCCCCGGCGTCGACAAGTTTCGCAAGCAAATCCAAGAGAACAACGACGGCACCCAGCCGCTCGAGCCCTGGCAGCGGATTTCCCAAGCCATATTTGAGCGATGGCTAAAGGCCATCTGCGAAAAAGACGACCTCATCGACCTCCGCTACGGTCATAGGGTCGACTCTGTAGCCGAACGCAAGACAGGCGCTCGGGTTGTTGTGACTAATGTCGACACGGGAGTCAAGACGCTTTGGAACGCTGATTATGTTGCTGGATGCGATGGAGCCTCGAGCAGGGTTCGAGAGTCCCTCGGTATCTCTCTAGACGGCGGCCCAATGTACGTACATTCACTTTACAAGGCGATCAACTACTCATTAGCGTGGCACAGTCCTAAATGCGTCCTGCTCGTTCATTTCAAATCTCGGGATCTCGCACGCCTGCACAAGCAAGGGCGCTTCTGGCACATCTTTCTCGTCGGAGAGTCCGGTGGCTTCGAAGGTGCCATCATTTCGCAGGACGAAGAAGACACGTGGACAACGCATCTTTTCATGCCGGCCGACGCGGAACCCGACAAGATTGGTTCCGAAGATGCCGTTTACCGAGTGCTGGGGGGGCTCTACGGTAAGTTCGAGGTCAAGATTGATGAAGTACTTGTGAGGTCCGTTTGGAAGCCCACGATTGCGACTGCAAGGCAGTACAGCAGCCCTCACCGGCGTGTTTTGCTCGCAGGAGACTCGGCTCATCAAAACATCCCCACTGGCGGCTACGGAATGAACATGGGCATCGGCGATGCTTTCGACCTGGGCTGGAAGCTTTCTGCGGTCATCAACGACCAGGCTCATCAGGATATCCTAAAGTCTTATGAGCCCGAACGCAAATCCGTGGCCGTCCGCAACGTTGCCCACTCCGGAGTCCACTTCTCGGTTCATAGCCACCTCGAGGCGTTACTGAGTGCCCAGGATCCGCGTCTCGTAGACCAGGACACAGACGAGGGCCGCGCACTCCGCAGGAAGATTCATGAACATTACCAGACACACGACGGTGAAAACAAGGACTTTGGCATTGAGATGGGATATAGGTATGAATCTGCCATTGTCTTGCGACAGGAAGAAGATGGCCCGGAGCCCTCGTGGACGCCCCGTCACTACGTTCCTACTTCGTGGCCTGGTGGACGACCGCCTCACATCTTCTTGTCCGACGGTACGGCGCTGTTCGATAGATTTGGCAAGTTCTGGACGTTGTTGGTCTTCACCGGAGAGGAGGTTGGACAGGACTTCTTCATCGGGGCGGCTACGGAACTCGGCATTCCATTGACATTGGTCAGCCTCGCCAATGAAGAAAATGCAGCGCGCCTCTACGAGCGAAGGCTTGTGCTCATTCGCCCCGATCAGCATGTCGCTTGGAGGGCTGACAAGGCCGACTCTTTCAAGGTCGCCGACTCTGTGTTGCGGACCGTCACTGGCAGAAGCGACGTGGATGTAGTCGGAAGGAAGGCCCTAGAATCACTGTCGAGTAAAATTATGCCGTCGAGGATGACTGCTCTGATCTAGTGAGGTTATATAATGTGGCTAAGGGGGATAGAACAGTATGCATCAAGTTCGTTGAAATTCCTCTATTCTCGTATGTGAGTACTATGTAGGACATTCGCAGTAAAGTCTATAGTGTAAGTGATTTAGATCTAGATCTACAGTCTAGCTAGGCTTGCACCTTCTCATCCATCTTTCTTCTATCAGCTGGCTAACGCTGCAGCTATATGAGCCGAATCCTAAATTAAGAAGCAGTCAATATCATCTCGACGAGTAGGCTGAACAGGCGTGCAAGACAAGACGAAAAACTTACCGCAAACACCTCCATAAAGGTCATACGAGGATCAGCCGAGGAGGGACAAGGAGTCCCGAACTTGACATGAGCGGCAAACCGACAGGTGAGGCCTCTGCCGTTGACGAGGTCCATCTGGACAGACCCAAGGAGAAGGAGTTCGAGAAATTCCCCACGGCCTGCAAATGCTTCGGAGATGGTATGCTTTCTCGACGTCACAACTGACCAAGCATTATCCCTACTCCGCGATATTTCTGTGATTGAAACTCATTAGACACTTGGACGCGGCATCCGTCGGGGCGGATTGCGTTACCTTTAGACCCTCTGTGCGTCCCTCCAGATCCGACAAGTACGCCGTCCTCGGCGAAGACTTCGGTGGCCATGAGATGGCCTGCGTCTGGCTGCTTGGAGTCGGCAAGCTCGTAGAACCTCGCGACGAGAGCTTTCACGTCCTGGCTGATATCCTCCGACAGCCATGTGGTCGCTTCCGTGACGTAGCTCATGGCGACTTGGTTTACGGAGCAACTTTTTTATGATTCCTGTCGGTGCTACCTTGAGGCGGCCAATTTATGGCAGTTGCGATAAATGGAAAGAACGTAGGCTTCGAAGTAACTCAACAACTGCCCAAAGGCAAGCAACAAAGAACAGATAGGCTAGATATCCGACGGCCCCCCACCTTAGGACAATGTTTCACATTTGGGTTCAGCAACACACCAAGGACTGATGCGCATCCCTAAATTAGGCAAGTTGACAGCAGGGCTGTAGTCTAGCAGATGCCCATCGGTAGTTCAAGGTAGCCGACGGGGTTTAGCCATGCGTTGAAGACTAGCTCGGGCTCGGGCTCGGGCCCGGGCTCGGGGGGATCACGGCCCAAACGTGCTGGGTTCCTACTTTGTGTCATCATATCTGAGAGTCCTCTGTCTAACCAAAGGTTGTTGTGGAGCATTAGGAACGCATAGGCGAGCACTGCTTCAGGTGTGTATGGCTTTGTGCAAAGAACGTAGGCGGCTTTGACATTGTTGGATGTCTTATCAAGCAGCTTCCTGAGGCTTTACGTGCTCGTACACTTGAACAGAGCATTCACATCGTATGTCGTAAGCTCCATGCCGTGCGAGACAGAAACAGCTTGCACCGGATGCAGAACTTGTAATAGATGCTGTGTAATGGCTCGGGGGTCTGTGTCGTCTATTGAAATTACTCCTATTCGAAACCGAATTCAAGATGCTTATGCGAGACCCATTGCCAATAAAGCTCTGGCGGGCGATAAGCGCGAGACAGCGAGTGCGGCTCTTCGTTCAACAAAGGTTCGCATTTTGCACAACACAAGTCATCGACCGAAGGCTGAATCTGGTCAGTGCTAAAGATTCAGTAGTACTCGGTTTGACTTGGTTCGGTGAAGGTGCTATATCATGCAGTGGTGTTGAAATTGTCAAGTTACATTTCAAAGCATGACAGGGGCGTCCAGTTGAGTTGAGCCTGTTCAGACTCCAGGAGGTTGGCATTCGAAGGGTTGCCATTGATGATGGTGCCTTCGAGCTACCTAATGAATCTAAGTATCGACCAATCGAATTAGTGAAGTTATCGAGGCTGTTTTGATTTCTATGCACGCCGAAGAACTCGTCATCTAGTGAAGAAACAAGCCTTCAAGCCCCGTCGTGACCTGCCAAAGAAGCCTTTAGTGGCTAGACACACAAGTATTCCGAACACGAGTCTGGCCTCAGCAGAATCAAATGTTAGGCCGCATTGAACATCCCCCAATCCCCGGGGAAGGAGCCTCAGGGAAACTGATTGGCAGTCTCAAAAGGAAGACACTAACCCTTTCAAGTCCAAGCTCGCACTGCCGTGGCTAGTATCAGCTTGCCAGTATACTATGGAGCACTTCTGTATCCTATTATCTAGATAGATCAACTATCCAACGCTACTAAACCACCGCAATGCAGATCCCCGGACAAGCACCGCTAAACCCGGCCGTGTGGTTCCACTTGAGCCCGAAGCCGAGCCCGAGCCCGAGCCCGAGCCCGAGCCGTAGGCGGACTTGAGGATTACCATACTAGAGCCTCCATTGATTCACCTGAAATTCTCAAATCCCGCTATTGATTCGTAGTTGACGTCAGCACTATGGGGACAGGCTTCACTCAGTCTGCTAAGGGGATCAGAGAGAGCAAGAACAGTTAAGGGTCCCCTGTCCTATTAGTGGGTGTGTTGTTGTCGCAGACAACGGACTGGCAAGACGCCTCGAAAACATCAACTAGGTCCAACGATTCACACGACAATATCCTTCCTACCCCACGTAGAAGATCTACGGTCTAGTGTGAGACAATGAAATTCCGTGTTTCTACCAGGCTCAAATTACATACTTCCAAATGGACTATTGCAAGAGACAGGCCGCCGTCGACCGGCAGATAAACTCCCGTCAGATAGCTGGTAATTGGGCGAACTGAGCCAAGCAACCGCGTTAGCCATGTCTTCCGGCCGCCCAAGACGCCTCAGGAGTGTCATGGCTTCCATTATCCCCATGTGGTCGTCCCCTATGCTGCCCTTGAGTATTGGAGTCACAAAATTGCCAGGACCAACGCAGTTTATCCTGATTTGACATAATCCGTAATCCAGAGCATCCGTTTTGCGCAATCCCAAGACAACACCCTTGGTTCCAGAATATGCAGCCCAGCCCGGCATTGAATGATTGAACAGAAGCTACCGGCGTTCACAATGCTGCCACGGCTCCCGAATCCAGGAAGCGTCGATTGTTTGAGCATCTGACGAAGCTCGGCCTGTTCGCATAGGAATATCTGTCGCAGAGCTAGCGAGATCGGCGGATTGTGCAGACGTTGCCTACTCCTTTCAAGTTGACAGCCAAGCACTTGTCGAACTAGACTGGAGATTACGTCGGTAAATGATTGGATGACTCTGGGTCAAGACAAGAAGACTGCAACTGTAGACGCGCGGCTCCGTGTAAAAGGGCCAGGAGGCATTCATCTTGATATGCATTACCTCAGCAAATTCACCATTACAGAACGGACCACCGAGGTGTTCGGCGGTACCCCTGGAAGCAGCGTTGACTTCAAACAAGAGTACCTCTACATGACGGCGGAGATCGCAAGCCGGAGCAGCCAGTTTGGGTGAGTGAATGATGCTGTGTTTCTGGGCGTAGAGAAGGTGAAGACCATCCAAGGTGGTGCTAGTGTCGAGATTGCCTGTCAGATTTCCAAGGTGGGATGATCTTGGAACCACGACATAGCTTTCCATATCGAAGCACTGAGACAATCACAAGCCTTGCTTGATTACTTGGAAGGATTATTTATTGAAGCTGCGAAAGAGCAAACAACACAAAGGGGATGCCCAATAACAACAATACAAGCCCACTTCCCCTGCGTGTGAAGGCCGAAAATGGTGTGTGTCTAGAGTCGCAAGTGAGGGCCAGAAATAAAACATCAAATATAAAAGGTATCAATAAAACAAAATGATATATGTAAAATGGATCCCTTAATCAAACCTTTCACGCAAAAGAAGGACCAAAATCGGCCAAAAGATTTATTCAATTCATGTTAGATGTCTAATGATGCCATGGCAACCGGGTTTTATGCTCTCGAGATTCCCTCTCGCGGGACCCTCAGCCAATCAGAACGGCTAACGTAATGTGCTAGAGATTACCGTATTTGGAAGGCCCTACCTCCCCAACGCAATAAGAAGGATGATGATTAGTACCAGAGTGTCATGTATGTTAATGGATTCCAAGGTGGGACAACGCGGGTCACCAGCCGTATGTAATGTCAGTGAATCGAATCATGGCACTCCCAACAGCATCTACCACCTCTGACATGACATGGATACATTTGCCGTGACGTCTGATCCTCTTGGTACACCCGACATATATCCAGAGGCCGAAAACCCAATTCTTCCATTCCAACTGTTCTATAGCTTATTGTTGCGTGACGACGGCAAGCCCTCCTCTACAGGCAGATGCTGGTATTGCTGATACAGCCACAGCGCGTCTGGATTTGCTACCGTTCCGCTAGTTGCCACCCTTCTACCACTAACCAAGTGCTTGACATTAATCTCGCACTTTTTGCCGTTGATGGTGTATGGGATCTCCTCGACTGGAAAGATAAACTTGGGTACATGCCGGGGCGAGTATCGGTCCCGGATTGCCTCTCTAATTTTCTTCTCGACGGTTGTCGTGAATGGCACTCCAGGCTTCATCTTAACAAAGAGGAGGACGCGCTCGTCAGCATCTACATCACGCTTCTGCCCAACGCAGATGCTGTTTGTGAGTTCTTCCATGTTGTCCGTGACCGCGTATATCTCTGCGGTGCCGAACCGGACGCCTGAGGGGTTCAAGACGCCGTCACTAAGATATTAACTCAATATCCTTGGTGGCGGATGGTGATTCAAGAGAGACTTACGACCTGCCCAGCATGATAAGCCCGCCCGTGTCAGTCTGGCGCTGGATGAAATCACCCTGAAACCAGACACCAGGCCCGAAGCGTTCAAAATAAGAAGACTTGTACTTCTTCTGCCCGTTGATGCCAATAAAGGAGAGAGGTTCGCTAGGAAAGGGTTGCGTGCACACTAATTCCCCTGCCATGCCGGACATCTCTATCGTCACGGGCTGGGTTTCAGCTGTATCCAAGATGTCGACGGCCATCCCAAGAGCTTTGACCTGGATCTCACCGGCATATACTGGAAGTAATGGAGTGCCCCCGACAACTGTTTTGTACCTGGATGATTAGGCGAGTTTACGATAGCGGTGATGATGGGGCCTTGTACGCACAACATCCTGCAATGTCGGTACCTCCGCTCATGGAAATCAGCTGAATATGAGGAGGGAAGGCCACCGAGTAGAACCAGTTGTAGAGCTCGGCTGCGAGCACAGAGCCGGTTGAAGTCACGACACGTAACTTGGTGAGATCGAATTGTTTCTCTGAGAATTTGTGAGACTACCAATAGCCTATTCACCGCGGGAAACCTACTTGGTACGATACCCAAGCCCTTGAGTTCGGAGAGATAGCGAGGAGATGTTCCGAATATGCTAACGCTTAATATGTTGTTAGCCTTAGAATGGAGAGGGCTAAAGTGATTTGTCGTACCCAACTTCTTGTGCGAGCTCGAGTAGAACCGTTGGGGTCGGGTGAAAGGGCGAACCGTCGAATAGAAGCATCGATTTTCCACATGACAGACTCACAAAGTTCAAAACCCACATAATCCAAGATGTCTATCATGTTGTGAGTAAAAAAGCCGTGGAAAAAACATTGGTAGCCTTGGGGCATACAGTGGTGTATTGGAAAACCACATCGCCATTTCGCACATCGTGCTGTAGTGACATGTCCGTCTTCACCTTCATGGCAACGCCCTGGACAACGGGAATGGTCAAAGGGTCGAACAGCGAGGGGGTCGGAACGATAACATACGCCAGCGGAATGAACAATGCATTTGGGTCGTCCAGTCTATAGAGCTCAAAGTCAGTATTGGAGACGATGGCATGTTTGATGGACGCAACTCACGGTTCCGGAAGAATATAGGATGAAGCCGGGGTGCGAGAATGGAACCATGTTGAACCTCAAGCCTTCTCCCGAATCTCGCTCGAGAAAGGTCTCAAAGCTCTCACCGTGATATATGCGGGAGAGCTCAGGCTTCAGAGAGCAGTAAGGAATGATGACCACATCAGCTAGCTTACTGTTTTCTCTGCCCAGTTCGTGCGACCAGTCGACTAAACGCTTTTCTAGATCTATCGTTTTGCCGGCATAGATGTACCCATCGTCTGCAAAGATTAGCTTCGGGCTCACCTGACTATACCGATCAATAATGGCAGCCGTGCCTAGATCGCACGAAGAGGACGACCAGACAGCTCCGATAGACAGCGCGGCTAAAGCAATAACCATAGCGTCAACCGAGTTGGAGATAATGGCGGTGATAACGTCACCAGCGGCCACGCCAGAGTTGACCATGGCGCTCCGCACTCGTCGCACTCGCTCTTTGAGATGCCCCCAGGTCACGCGCTCGATGCCGGAGACACCCTCTCGGACGAAGTAAATAGCCACCTCTTCATCCTTGTGACGCCGAAGCAGGACCTCGGCGATGTTGAAAGACTCGGACGGGAAGAAGACGGGAGGAGGGAATAAATCAAATCCCTTGTCATCAGTCAGTTGGCTACTATAAAACCTCGACCTCGCGTACGTAAACTCACTTGGTCCGCATCAAGCACAGGTCCAACGCCCTCTTTTATCCCGGGAGGCGCAAGCTGCAGCCAGGAATACGCTTCTCTCCAAAATTCCTGCGGAGATTTGACGGACCATTGTGAAGGTCGTCGTACGTCTTCAATCGCAGACTGTGTTCCGGTTGACGTGGTCAATGAACTGCGCAACGTTTGTTTCGCCGCTGTTGCGAGGCTCCCACACGGGCGACCTGCCGTTCGCCTTCGGCTGGCGGCGACTGAGAGGCATGCTTCCGACAGCATTCAAGTTTCTTGTCGAGGAAGAGTGACACTCGGGGCCAGAAAGTGCCATCCTTTCCCTGTCATATGTACCCTGTCTAGCCGCGGCCGTGGTGGTTCTCTGGGACCTAGGACTCGCGGTCCCGCTGTAGCCGAGATGGCCGCCCGGCCAAGACCGAGACGGACGACGAGTCCGCGGGGGAGCACGGGCCGCAATGTGCGTGCCGCTGACGACGGCCCGGCTGCACTACTACTGTAACAAGGGTTGCTTGTAATTTGATCAAATACAACAAATCTGGCCCGGGCACGCAGTGGTGTCCTCTCAATAGTGGGATTCATTGAGATGTCTCGTGTGAGGGGGGTTTACGAGGGTAAGTAAGGGGGTCTGCTGGCCTGGGCCTTGTGCCTAGGCGGGCGGGTTGTTTCAAAAAGCCTGTCACTCTAAAGAATTCTGCAAAGTCCTTGGGGCTGTTTACCAAGCGTTTCCAATATTCCCTTAGGTTTTCAGGCTTGGGTATGAATTTGGGCCAGCGGCTTCGCCATTTCCTGGCCTTTGGGCAATAGACTAGGTGCTCTGGGGTTTGGAGACCTTGGCAAGAGCAGCGTGGGTTATCTTTGTAATTGAAGCGGCGGTGGTACCATCCAAAGTCCCCATGTCCTGATCTTGCGGCAACAAGCTGTGAAGGACTGGGCAGGAGAAGGCAAGTTCCATTGGGCAAGTTAGAGAGGCTTTCATAAGGCCTAGTGTTCGGTATCTGCCGCAGGTTGGGAGTATCTGTCGCCACCAATCTGTGAACTGTTTCTTGATCTTGGTTTTTCGCAGGCGGCTGACTCTTGCTAGTGTAGGCTGTAGCTGATTGAGTTCTGGTAGCTTGGCTCCAGCTTTGGCTAGGCGGTCTGCCTGTTCGTTCCCTTCGATATCATTGTATCCGGGAGCCCAGTGGACCTGGACCTTGACTGGGCTGCGGCTGCTATCTTTTGGAAGTCTACGAAGGCCTCTTGAGAGCTAGCTGGAGTATCTCCCAGGAGATCTCGGATGACTGAGGTATTGTCTATGCAGATGTGGACCTGTTTGGCTGGACTGATGTGGTAGGCATGCCGTAGTCCTTGCCGGGCTCCTTCTACCTCGCCATCGAAGACTTCGGCTATTCCTAGTCAGCCCTTCCTTCCTGCTATCCGGTTGCCAGCTCTGTGTATCCCTTTGACTGTCGTAAGAACTACACTTAGGTCACGAGCGGGGGGGTCCAGCTAACTAGAGTCAAGCAAATCAAAGGTACATTAAGCCCCACTTGATTATATGGTGATAGAAGTCCCAATAATTTCCGGATCTACATAGCTATATTGCACCGCTGACAGCGGTATGGTGACTGCTTTGGTCTCTGGCCTCTATTGCCGCTGACCAGCTGCAACGGCTGCTGTGGGTGCCTCTCTCTAAGCCGTATTCCTTTACAAGTATGACAAGCCGAAGGATTTTTATTTCAGACCCATTTGTGCTGTAAAGTAGGCTTAAATTCGTCTCCAATCCGAAACCTCTGTCGTGTGTGACTGTCAGTTGCATACTTCCCAAAAAGAGGATTCACAAAGCGTTGCCGCCAACTGCCTTGTGATATCTCTGCCTTCCATTGCGACTGCCCTTGTTGCTACAAAATAGAGCTATTCACAAGGGCTATTTCTAGCAGAAAGTCCAAAGCTAGAGATTTGCAGCCGCCCCTGCGTATATGGCAGTTAAGGCCCCAATAAGCTCTCATTTGGTCGCTTTAATCTACAGCATTCATCTCATTATTATAAATAGCAGTAACAGATGGGATAGATATCAGCTCAACAAGCTTATTACAAAAAAAAAACGCTATATTAGCTATGCTTATACTTAGTCTATTGCTAGTCTCTTCCTTTTGCAGTCAAGCCTTTCATTGCGTTTAAACATAGTAGTTAGAGATAATACAAGGGCATTATCTTTCCAAGCAATTTTGGTTGACCTTATTGTTAGCTATTAAAATAGCTTTAATAATAATAAACTTAAGACTACCAGCAGCTATATTATCTATAGCCTTGTTAGGCTATAGCCCAGACTTTAAAACCTATAGGGATTGGTTTGGGAGGAATGGTTGTTATCTTAATAGATCTTCCTAGAAAGTGGACTATATACTTATCTATAGCAATAGATATGCCTAGTATATAGAAAATAGTAGATATAAGTTAAATACTGTACTTTCCGCAATATACACTTTCCGCTAAGTCCTACTTATAGACTTATATTTTTAATAATTAACTTTAAATATTAATAAATTAACAAATACGTATTTAATTATTTAATTTAAAAGAAATTACTTAATTAAAGTTGTAAAAGAGAATATATAAAATATAGGGAATGCCTATAAACGAAAATACAAGCCTACTTCTTTTATATATAAAGGCTAAAACTATATACATTTAGTAAAATATATAAGGGTTAATAA
>CAKNEU010000232.1:0-38166 GCA_930272665.1 Mariannaea elegans | reverse complement strand
TTAGTTTCTAAAGGTTAGAATTTCTGTGAATTTTTTTCTATATATATTTTATACTAATTAGTTTATACTGAAAATCTTAGCTATTTTAGGCTTAATTTGGATTTTTAATAATTATTTAAAAATTGCAATTTAAGGTATAAAACTTAATACGCCGCTCGCTTGTCTACGCCGCTCGCTTATTATATACGTTAAGATAAATTAAAGAGATATTAATATACAAGTAGCAGCTAAATTATTAAAAAGTAGTAGTTAAGGGAGGTTGGCAATGCTAAGGGAAAGGCACTATAAAACTTACGAAAAGACTAGCTATAATGCAAGGACCTATTAGGTTATTATTAAGATATCTAAGGAAGAGTATTATAATTAGTTTTAATTAATTTAATATTATATTGTGTTTTTATTTTAGTTCTTATATTGAAGGTTAGGAAAAGTGCGCCGCTCGCTTATCTGCACCGCTCGCTTATTATATATGTTATATCTTTATTACTTTTCCTCTTTAAGGTAATTATATAGTAATTGGTTCTTTATTGTATATATAAATACGTAATAATGTACATAATAAGCGAACCAGTTAAAAATCCTAACCTTTAAGATAGAATTCTAAATAAATATACAATAAAGCTTCTAATCAATTAAAACTAAGTATTATTCTCTTCCTCAAAGGTCTCAATAATAGCCTGACAGGTCCTTGTATTATAACCGGTATTTCCATAAGTTCTACAGCGCCTTTCCTCGGTTGCGCCCACCCTCCTTAACCATAACTCCCTGATAATTCGGCTGCTACTTGCATATTGTCACATAATAGCTGCATCCGACGGAAGCTAGCCCAGCTAATGACCCTGCCCTAACGAAGGATATCAACTATCCCGACTATAAAAGACCTACCTTTTTCCTTCCAATAGCTAGAAATCAAGACATTCTATGACCTCAATCCTCCCTCTTGTTGTGATACATATTAATATCTATGTGGTCAATTGTATCTCTTCCCTTAGCTAGAGTTATCTTCTCTTTATTCTGCAGTTGGGTTATTTTTGCTCTTTGCTGCTTACTAAGGGTGTTATTTGCCTGCTGAAGGATTTAATTCTCAGACTTTAGTAGTACCATCTAATATATTATTACCTTTATTCCCTTAGAAAGTGATTTAATTGCTTTAAAAAGTAATGTTGAAGAGCTGCTATAGTATCTCTAAACTTGCCTTTTAAGGTATTTAAACTGAGAGCCAGCTTCTAGAATAGTCTTTAGGTTCTTTAAGACCTAAGGGTTAGGTAGGCTAGCTTCCTCTTTAATAGGTATTAGAGTTCTGTCGACCCCTGCACCACCAACACAATAGATGTTCCCTGGTTGCTTCTATGGAATAACTGAAGGCCTGGGAATCTTTCTCCTAAAAGATTCGGGTACTATTAATGAATGCTCTTATCAAAGTCATATCCTTCCCCGTTATCCACGAGTTTATCGATTATGTACTTGAGAAAACCAGCCTTCAACCTCTCTTTATGCAAGACAGCGCTCCAATTCATAAAGCCAAAGGAGCAAAGGAAGATCTTCAAAATCAAAAGCTCCAGGTTATATATTAGCCGCCGTATTCTCCGGATTTAAACCCTGTTGAGGCGTATCGGAATTGGATGAAGGATTATATTGAGGGTAAATATGGTCTTGAGCTACGATTAAAGAGCTTTGTGAAGGAAGCTTGGCGAGAGCTTCCGGAATTATTTCTGGAGGGTCAAAGTAAGATGATGCCAGATCGCTGCCAGGCAGTTATTGATACTGATGAAATGATCAAATGTGCCGCAGGCAACAATCGTCTTCCAGAAATAAGTTTTTGCTCAAGAAGCTCACCTGATAAGTGAAATGAGGGAGCTTTGGCAAGATAATTCTCTTTGAAATTAAGCTCTAGCCTCCTTGTGAATGGTTAAATTACCGTATTTTTGGCGACACTTGTTCTAACGAGCTATAATCAACTCTATACCAAGCTGTTCTCATCTATGCCAAACATGTTGGCAACATCGTCCACTGCCTGCTCCAATCCAGGCCAATATCTCTCATACTTTTCATTAACCCTGTCTCGACTTTTCAATAACTCCCGAGCAACATCCGGCCAGGTGAGCTTGGAGCTCGGGACTTCCACATCTGATCCTTCCAAGTCAAGCTCAACCGAGGCCAGCTTTCCATCCCACTTGAGCATCTGCCCATCGACAATGACTCCCTCAATGTCGCTGACAGACGAATGGAGTACGATGGCCGCTACAGGGTCTTGCTCCGCCGCACAAACCATTCCAGGGCTGAGAGCATCAAATATGACAATATCTGCCAATTTCCCCTCTTCAAGCGACCCAATCTGATGCTGCAAATTTACCGCACGAGCACCACCAATGGTTCCAAGACGAAATACATGTTGCACTGAAGTGTCGAGTTTCCTCGGCGCCTTTCCGTCGACTATCAGAGCCCCGTTTCGTCTTCCACGTTCCGCTTGCAATGCAAGACGCATCTGAGAGACGATGCTGCCGCTATTGTTGCTGTGGCAGTCAATTCCCAGTGAACTGACCTCTTTCACATCATCCCTGAAACAGACCGGGTACCCAAGTCCCATTTGCAACTCGGTTTCCGGGGTCGACGACACGAATGCCTGGTTTTTCTTGAGTTTTTCACCGTCCAAGTCTGTCAAGTTGTTCGCGTGTGAGATGAGAATGTCAGAGCCCATTAGCCCGTGCCCGTCAATCACGTCCACGATTGAATGCTGACCTACGTGTAATTAGCTAGGCTTACAATAGACACACATGAGATAGGCCAACCAAACACAGCGCCTCGGACATAATGAGAGGTTATCAACTTGGTCCCGGCTCGACGGCTTCGCTCGTACAAGTCTACGACGGTCTCCCTGGGGAGAAAAAAGGCATCAAATGAGAGACCAATGTTGACTCTCCCGTTTGCAAAGGGTCCATCCTTGGCCAGTTGCTCGAGTTGCTGCATGGCCCAAGATGGCAGCGCGTCTTGATCTGGAGACAAAGCGGGCTGCCATTCCTTGACCCTGGTCGTCATGGAGTAGGCGAAAATGGAGCGTATGCCAGATGATTTGATCGCAGCAATAGCGTTCGTATCTACTTGTATGAGTATTTAATGTCTTGGTGCTGAACCTGCTCACTTAGTGCTTACTGTGTTTTGGTGAGTAATTCATGTGGGCATGATCAACAATTGTGGTCGTCCCCGCATTCAGCCCTTCCAGACAGCCGCCCAGTTCTCCCCAGAATATGTCTTCTGGTATGTAATTATACGCTTGCATGTTTCCTAGATTGTCTTAGCTTATATAATTGTCATGGCAGTGAGGAGATGCGCCAAATACCAGAGGGAATATACTCCATCAGAGTATGATCACCATGTCGACCCTTGAGTTGTGTTTGCCACACGTGATGATGAGTATCGATGAAGCCAGGAGATAAAATTTTCCCTGTGCAATCCAAGACCTTGGTTGCTATGGACGGTGGCTCTATGTGAGACGCAATTCGAGAGATTTTCTGCCCTTCGATGAGGAGGTCATGTTGTCGCAGTGGGACAGTGGTATCTTCGTCTGTGCCCCGTGGCACCAGAATAGTGGCATTACGCAACAGAATCGGCGAAGAGGAATCCATCGGAACAGTTTAACAAGTCCTGTTGCACGTATCAAAGTTGTGATGGCCTACGTGGCGCTTCGTCGAGCTATGACTGGACAATAAGGACAGGATAGTTGGGTCAGGAGGAAGATAAGGACAAACCCTAGTTATAGCTTCTTGGTCTTGCTTTAATGTAGCGTCCTAATTTATTGTCAATTCCTCAGACAAATGGACTTCATTGATATCTAAGATGATTGCTTAGGGGAGATCTCACTCATTTTGACGATTGAACGACATGATTTGTAATGATAACGTTAGTATTGACATGCGGAGTAGATCCAAGGGTTGGCTAAATTTAGCCTGTAATCAATTTAGAAATCAACCGCGGAGTTGATTTATTTCAGCCAATAAAAACTCTACAAGCATAATTAGATAATATTTATTATGAGCTACGGCCAAGGGAACCGAGACTCGCCGGGTTAAGACGGGCATAATAAATTATCCCTGGTAAGAAGCTATTTTAAGAGCTATGAAATACATCGACATTATATATATCGCAAGTGAGGTTTCTCTATAATCGCTTATAGGGTTTATAGAGCAGGCGTATCAGCATATTGGTTGAAAGTGACATCTCGTTCTCCTGCGACTCCGATCTCGTCCACAAGCTTTCTGATCTCACTTGTCTCCTCATCGCTCAACTTAACCCTTAGGGAAGCCCAGTTATCATCGAGATATTTAATCCTTTTTGTTCCAGGAATAGGGAAAATATCATCTCCCTGCGCCAGCAGCCAGGCCAGAGCCAATTGGGAGGGTGTGCAGCTCTTTCTCTCTGCCACCTCCGTGAACTTATCGACAAGGCGCAGGTTCTTTGCTAAGTTTTCACCCTGAAACTGCGCAACATTTTTTCGATAATCTCTCTCACTCAAATCATTCGAGGACTGATACTGTCCGGTCAATATGCCACGGCCAAGCGGGGAGTACGCGAAAGTGGCAACACCAAGTTCCCGGCATGTCCTGAGGAGATATTTCGACACTGGGCCTTCGGTCTCGAGAGCCCAAGGATTATACTCCACCTGCACCGCAGAAATTGGGTGAATAGCATGTGCGCGACGCAGAGTATCCGATGAGACTTCAGATAGACCAAAGTATTTGATTTTGCCTTCACTGCGATTGACAGTTAGTTCCAGGAATAGCCACAGCTCATCTAAAAGCAACCTACTTCTTTAACTCAACAAGGGCTTGGATTGTCCTTTCAATAGGTGTCTTGGTATCGACGCGATGGACGTAATAGAGGTCAATACATTTGACGCCAAGTCGCCCCAAGCTTCGCTCACACGCCTGCTTACAGTACTCCGGGGAGCTGTCAACCTTGCCCTTATAACTTCCATCATCTTGCGCCTCCGCCGTTATGGCAAATTTGGTGGCCAGAAAAATACCTTTACGGCGTTCAGGATGCATCTTAAACCACTTTCCGACAAGATCTTCTGAATCGCCATACACATCAGATGTGTCCCAGTTGGTACAGCCTAATTCGTAGGCACGATCAAGCAAAGCAAAGCGTTGTTCATCAGCCCTGAAACCCTAGTGAGTACTTGTTTAGACATAACAGTGATGATTTAAACATACCCTACTTCTCCATAGCAATCAATTCCGAGACCCATCAGGCCTAACCCAATAGCAGGTATCGCGGGCCCAGAGTTACCCAAACTGCGAGTTGGGGGAGAGGTATTATCCGTGTTAGTCATCTTGAAGGACTCGGAATTTTGCTCTTAATGAAATATGGCAAATAGAGACGATTTTAGTAGTTACAAGTTGTGAATTGTTCCTGCTGCCAGCACCATGTTTCCTTATATTTCGTATCTAGTCAAGCGGTGTAATGTTATATAATTGGGAGACTAGAGAGAGCCCCAGAAACCCGTTATGTCCGATACATATGCATAAAATTATCATTAAACACCGGTATATCCGTTTAGAATTCTTGGAATAGCATATTAGTAAGAATTATTGTGCAGAATCGGTGTCTAATTTTACATTAGCGTTATGGTTTGCGGAGTTTCGGAGGCGGAGTTGCGGACCTTCGGAGATGATCCGTCGAATCGAATTCAGGGTGGCTCGATTTTCGTACGTTTCTAACACCAGAGATTAATATGTCCACCAACGATGACTGGGACTCCTTCGAAAGGAGCACCTGGCAGGACTTGATGCGGTTGGAAACCTCTGCTACGATGGAATTCCTTCAAACGCCAACCTGACCGACGACCCTTACGCGGAGCTGCCGGCGCAGTTCGCCTGGCTCATTCCTCGGTTTCGGGGCCCGGCCCTTGACTGGGCGGGGGCAGCGTACCGAGCTAATGCCGTGATCCCCAATGACGTTATTAATTTCATGATAACTGCACGCAACAGTTTCGGTATCTCAGGACGAAGGGCTAGCTACTCAAACGGAGGGGAGAATTGGAGGGGCTTAAGTGGGGGCCGAACCCGCCCTTGTCCATCTATAACCTAACTTCCTTAAGGGTGCACTGGGCTAGAAGAAGTCCCGTGACGGATGCAGCCGAGAGCTAGCGGTAGGAAAAGCTAATAAGCTGAGGCCTGGAGACCAGGTTTGTGAGAAGGGGGGATATTGTAAGGATATCCCTTATAAGCTATTGTGTAGTGTAATTCAGTATAGTGATCTAGCTAAATTGGTTAATCTTTTTAGCATAATTAAAGTTCTTTTTATAAATAAGGATTAAATTATTTTATAAATATTATGTAAGTTTAAGTAAGTTTAAAAATTACTTTTAATATAAGTATTGTTACGGGCTAGGGCCGAGGAAACCCGGACTACGCCGGGAACCTTCGGTGGAAGTCCGGCGGCGCCTTTCGTCAGTATCTGCTTCTCAAATAGCGCATAAGAATCTCAAAAGAAATCATGGGCATGGGCGCAAATCCAGCGTGCCCGGACATTTGCAGCTAGAGGAATCAGATAATGCATAACATTCGGCACGGGAATGCCACGCACAGTTCTGATAGCTTTACTTACTGAAGCTAGCGAAGTTGGTTTCTCCACCACCACGCCGACTGAAAACCATATAGCCTGACTTTGATGCCTACCTGAGCAAGTTGAGATTAGGTGGCTGGTCGTCGGCTCGGGTTGTCACAGATTCCCCACGCATTTAGGCACCGCGCTCGATGATACTTTGAGCTTGCAATTTGCCTTTCCTGATACTTTCTGGCACCAAGTTTGCCAATAGGTAAATAGCCCGAATCCCCTTTGTTTATTCCTTCCTACTCCATTGCCTACACGCAGAGTACCCAAGCAAGCACATTTTAGCGGAAACAATCTCGTCTCCGAATTGTCTATTTCAAGTTACATCCCCACGACAATAGGCTCAAATATGGATTATCCAACGGCTAGCAGATTCTATAATTCTCTCTTCACTAGAGTTTTCGATCATTTCACTGATGAACTCGAGAAAGATGAATGGACCTACAACTCGAGCGACTACACCCGATCATATTCCCCCAATGGGCTGAGATGCAGACAGGACATCCCCCTCTTTAGGGAATGCCATGTACTTTCCTCAAATGGGCATACACGATCTTGGTGAAGGCTATTTATTGGTTCCTATGGCGCCAAGCTCCTGTACAACAGCTGCCCTCGCCTAAATTGTCTAGCCTGGCGAGCGGCTCCCGTGAAATTCCTTGATCCGCGCTTGTCCGTCTCCCGGATGAGATGCTGATACAGGTAATGGAGCACCTAGATCCCGCATCTCTTTACCTATTGCGACAATCTTCAGCAGTCTTCTACAGGCTATTTAGTAATAAGATATTCCTTCAGTATCAAAGAGATACCTAAAGGGAAAACACCTATACGTCTTTTAACATTAGTTAGTTCTTTGACCATTCTGGAACAAGAAGAGACTGTTAAAAGTCTGCAGCGGGATATGTAGTGCAAATTATGCCTCAAGACTTGCAATGGCCCGGATTGGGACGCCAAGTTAGCGGACCTGCAAAAAAGGCTGTTTTATTATAGCTGCAAAACAAGTTATCCCATTTTTTTCTTTTTCCCCAAAAGTATTAAGAAATATCAAAGAGGCCTTGGCAAACTCTTATACATCGGTCGCCTTAGCCGAGTGACACTTTACTCACATAGTACATCTCGGACTATAACGACATAGCGGACTATTAAGAGAAATACAGGCAGGCAGGATAAATCTATATATACCTATCTCTTACATCGCCCTCGAAATTGAAAGATAAGTAGGAAAGGGGTCTCAGCATCTCCACAACTGGCGCTATATAAATTATCTAGCATATCGGAGTGCGAACTTGCCTATAGATGGGATTTGCCTCTGCTTAACATCAACCAATATAATCTCCCAACACTGGAGGCAGTTCAAGACGCTCTTTTAATATTAGTAGGGAGTGATTTTACCAATCGCAGGGTGTGCAAACATATTTCAAAAGGTGGATACCTCTGCAGTTTTGTGCGGTCAGGTATATGCACATGCTTTTCTCAGTCTGGCCGGTACCTACACCCCTTCTCTAAGGATTCAAGGCATGATTGCTTCTGTGACCGGGAGAAGTACTTAAACTGCAGGGATTGCGGTGCTCTATACTCATGGTTTCTAGATACTGGTCATGTTGTTCTAATGCAGAGGTACATATGGAAGATTCGCGAGCCAACCAGCGCTGCCTGGCTGGCTCTTCTCGATGAAGACTCATACAGAGATAAACTGTTTCGCGAGAACATCTGACATGTGATGTGGTGTGATACCCCGCAGTGTGCCGTCGGAAATGGTGGAAGGTGGGAATCTATGATCAAGATGAACATGGTTAACTAGGAACGGGGGCGGGCGTACGGTGATAGTGACTATAAAATGGCCAAGCAACAATCTGAGGAAATAGGCTACAAAATGCCGTTGTCACCGGGCTAGATAATGGACTACTCGAGAGTCAAGTTTTAGATTCGTTGCCAACGACTAAATATACTCTTCATGGAATTCTACAGGAATTTTGCAAGGGGAGCGATGAAGCTGGACAAGGAAGACGGAGATGACCACTATGACGACTGCATTGGCTTAACCTCAAAGCTGATATATTTTACATTTCTACTGCCCCTTCCCTTCATACCATCAGTCCGTCAAAACCAAAGTCACCTTCAATCTTGATCAGCCCACGTATCTGTTCCCCTGGCCTTAATGTCAATGTGGTCGTAATGAAGTCATCATGGGCAATGCCATTCTATCCTGGATGCGCTAAACAAAAATTGAGATTGGGTTGATGGCCAAGCCGAGCAATTGCGGCCAAGAGCAAGAGCCATGTACTTCTGCCGTGAAAGGTTGAAAATTACATTGTGAGTGATAATATCGGACATTTCTGCGATTTAACACAGACTCCTAATTAACTTGCTTTGCAATTTTCACAATATCCTCGGTCTACATTTGCACCATACTTTGAATCCATGTCAAAGTCTCAAAGTACCATTGACCATCCTTGCAACTATTACTCTACTCCTCCCTCATCCAAACCGTGGTGGGGGGATGATTGAATTTCAATTTCTCTCCATGCTTTGAACCGAAAAACTGACTCTGCAACTTGGCCACCGCCAGGTAATTCCTCTCCTTTCCTACTCTCGGATCATATGGCACCTTCCACGGTATCACGGCGGCCATGGGCAGGATGAAGCTCGCCTCCTTGAGCGTCAGCATGTTGACACCGTAGGACGTGCGGGGCACCACCTCCAGCACCAGCTCGTCAGTCTCATTGTCCCAACGGCGCAGCACGTTGAACCGCATGTTGGAGAGCATCGTTGGTGGCGGGCCCTCATCGGCGCTTCGGCAGAGCAGGGGGCGGGGCTTGAAGTTGTCCTCGGGGTCAGGTAGGTTCTTGTCGTCCTTCTCGCCGAGGGGTACCCGGACCTCGAGCTTGGTGAGGCGGTATTCGAAGTTGCCAAGGGAGTTTTCGCCGACGCGGATGCCGAATATAAGGTCTGGGGGGACGGGTCGATTGGTGGGTATAAAGTCTTGGTCTTGGACGGGAGAGATTGTGAATTCGAAGACGGGTGTTGGGTCGCCAACCCTCGTCTGAGGTGAAGAAGGCGATGATTCAGCGACAGAAGTGCTAGGAGGACGGGCAACTGGAATAACGGGCAATGGTTCTGGTTGTTGAATGGTGATGGCCTCGAATCGAGTCATCTCGAGCGGTTCAGGCAGTGGCGTCGTAGGAGCATACTTGTGAGCTGGAAACGGCGGCGGATGGAACCGAAACGAAGATGGTCTCTCCTTGGGCAGAATTTCCCATTCTTTCAAGCTATTGCTGTCGCTGGAAGGGTTCACGACAATCTCTAGAGTGTAGATTGGCTCATTGAGCTGCAGTGCTAATACCGCAGACGTGGGATGCTTTTCCACGTACTGGTCTGTCTTTTCCATGTCCTGGTCTGTTTTCTTGTTCATGTTCACGGCCAGGAACTTGTGGATCTCGAGTGCATAGTTGCTCACATGCATGGTGTGAGACTTCCAGTCAAAATATTTGTCCATTGGATGTGACTTTGCCTCTCCCCCAAGCCACTCCCTTCGTACATCCTGTCGCGTCTCCGGCGTCTCGGTAGCATAGATCTTGCTGTGTTCAATTACAATCTGGTCCTCAGTGATCCCTTTCACAGGATCTTTGAGGACAAACTCGGCGGCTACGACAAACGTCTGCTGGTGCGCGGGCAGCGTAAACTGCAGCTTGGTCAGCTCCGGCGGCTCTCGGTCAAATAGCACCAGCATGACGTCCGTGGCCAGACGACGCTGCACGAGGATAGGCGGCTTGGGCTTGACGTGACCCCAGTCTTCCTGGCACTGCACCCTTTCCTGGAAGACGGCGCTGACGGCCAAATCGGGGAACTGGACCAGCAGCTGGCTGCGCAGGAGGAAGCCGTATGCAGGCATCTGCTGGCAGTAGCCGAGGTCCTTGATGGGCGTGATGAGGTACTTGTTGAGCTGGGCCTTGAGAGCGCTGCGGCAAAAGTCCTCCTCGGGGCGGCTGGTGTAGTGATTTGCGAGGCTCAGGGCTCCGTCGACGAGGGCATCTGTCCAGTTCTCGTCGACGTGGAAGAAGCGGAGTGTTTCTTCGGGGAGATATGAGGGATCAGGGAGGAAGTAATGTGCTGGTATCCCGGCCAGATGCAGCTTGTCGAGCACCCACTCTTGGATCGCTGCGTAATCCGTATTGGACGGGACGGTATGGTAGTTGTACGGTCCACCGTCTACGGCCGTGGCGACCTTCTCGGAAACCTTGAGGGCCTGGTCGTACATTTGGCTGAAGATATGGTCGGAGCTGAGATTCAGATTTACTCTGGCGGTGGGTTCTCTGCGCTTCCACCTGTTCGTGGACACGGCCGTTGTGCCGGTCGCGTGGAGCGTGCGGTTGATGTCGTTGAGACTGTCGAGACTCTTCGCAACAGCTGCGACGGTCTCACTACGGCTACGATATGCCTTGCCCGGGGTACCAGGAGTCTTGCTGGCGTCTTTCTTGGCCTTGTCGAGGGCATCTTCATGCATGAGGGTCCGGAGTCTGGCTAGGGCCGCGGTGAAAGCCGGATCGCCGAGTGCCAGAGTCTTGCCGAGTTGCCACGCGGAAGCATAGGAAATATCCATCAAGCCTACCTCTTTATCCAGAATCTGCAGGTCCGAGCCAAAATTGGACTGAATGTGCACCTCTTTGTGCAGTGGATGCTTCACTTTCTTAGGTACAAGAGGACCTCGATAGATGGCAGCGGTTTGCTCGCCGGTCTGGGTGCGGTGGCGTACAAGCGTGTACCCGTCATTCTGTCGTTTCGTTACCAGTTCTTCAACACTTGGCGGTTCTCGTCTGGTGTGAAGATCACTGGCTGAGGGAGCGTCGGACGTGCGATCTGTCCGGAGGATGGAGATGCCCTCGTCCTTTGTGCCAATGTGACGAAATGCTGTACGAGTATCTTCAGAGTCCGGCGGGAGAGCCGTGTACGACCAGCTGTATAAGCTCGTCATCAGAACACGCTCTTTGACGTCCTTTAGTTCTAGGCCGTCGATGCCCTGCAGAGAGACGAGATGCAGCATGACTGGTGTTGGGGAATCGACATTCACAGGCCCAGTGCGGTGCGAGATGACAATGCCAAATGTGCCGGGTTCGCCTTCTATCGCGGACATTGTCCCGTCTGTGGCCACTGATCGCACATGCGAAAGAAAGCGAAACTTGGCCACGTCGCACGTCCTCGGTTCCTCCTCTTCGCTCTCGAACTTCTTTTCCTTCTTGAAGAGTGTCTTGAAAAGCTCTCCGGGAACGGCAATAACGCTTGTCTGGGTCGTTTGATCCCGCGACCCTGGCTTTTTTATACCATTCAGCAGCCTGTCTTGGCCGCCGACGCGCTCAATCTTGCCTGCTTTAATGTCCCAGCCCAGATTCTCATTGAGACTTGCGCCGGTGGCTTCCGGGAAGAAAGCGGTAGCGTCATCTGGGCTGAGCTGCAGCTCGTCTTCCGTAAAGGCGATCAAAGCAAACCACGGGATCGCATTCTTGGCCGAGTCGTCGAGCTTCTGCTTCGATACTCGCCTCGCCCACGGAAGGTGAGGATCGCGGAGGACCATGTGCGGCAGCGTCCGAAACTGCGCCGTGTGACCCGGGGCAGGGAACACGGACATGACGACGGCCGTGTCATCGTTGCTGCTCGAGGACGAGTTGTCGGTGCTACTCAGGGCCCATTCGGGAGCGAGCACGTCGAACTTCTGCTCGACCGCGGCGTGCTGGTGAGGCGCATCCTTGTGGCGGCTGTCGTCGGTGGGAGGCTTGACCGTCTGGGTGACCTTGATGGTGTGTTTTCCTGCGGTGAGTGACGGGAGGTAGAAGGAGTGGAATCTTGCCTCGCCGGGGAGGAGATCGGGGACGTGATTGGTGAGGATGCGGTGTTCATGGCGGAGGGTGAGGTGACGGTATTGACCTCTGAAAGACATGGTTTATTTGGAAGAGCACATGTGCCACTGGGCGAGTAACTCTGCGAATGCAAATGGAACGAATTGAGAAATTGAGTATCTAACCCGTCTACTTGTCTGATCATGAGTGAGGAGAGGAGTGCCCTCATGACTACTGAAACCGAGCTCACCAAGCGCCGAATTGAACATCCGGAATGTGGTTGGAGCTATAAGAGGTACTGCGAGGTACTTTCGTGCATCAGAGACAACACGCAGTAGTTCCTGAGCTAATCCCTGTAGCGGCGGTCCAGGCCGGTGTGTCCGGTCACGATGTGCGCGTCCATTCCGGATACGGCACCGTGTGGGGCTGGGAGGGTAATAGGTGGCGCGGTGAGCGGCGGAGTTGGGTTACAGTACATGAATGGGTCCAATATTGATCGATAGACTGTTGACTGGGTGGCTTAGTTTAGGTATGATTGGCCTTCTCGAATCTCGACCTTGCTGTTGTTTGAGGAGACTACCGCTTGGATGCAAGTGGATTAGCCCTGGCCTTGGTAACTATCCCGTTTCAGTGTAGAAACTAACTAGTTCAACTCTGGCTGTATGCTATCTTGGCTGCCCGTCCTCTTCCGTCCCCAAGGAGGACGCATCGACGCATTACCCCATCCGTGATGTATTGCGAGACAATATTGTAGTTCCATTATCGGTTGATACTGTCAAATCTCAACTCTACGTCGCCATAGCCATGAACGCAAATGCAAACCAGACCGTCCTGATCCCCGTCAAGCTCGATGCCTTTATTCTCAACGAAAAGGTCTGCGAGGGCGGGGGCGACGACGCCGAGATTCGCCGCAAAAAGGCCAAGATTGCGCCCATCTCGCAGCCAAATTACTCCTTCCTGCGCCTGGACGAAAAGTATCTCCAGTCTGATATTCTCTACCACGTCGACCTGCACAATGCTTGTCCCGCCGACCTCAACTCGCGCATCACCGACCTAGGCAACCACTCCCGCCGCTTAAACAGACAGGGCGTCTATCTTCACTGGACCATCCCCCGCGTGTATCGCAGCGGGAAGACAGATCCCAACCAGAGTGCAGCTGATGGCAACTTGTCGCCGGTGTTTCCAGAGGTTCCCACGCGGTGGCTCGTCGTTCGCCATATTCACGACTTGGACAGTGTACAACCTCTTGAGGCTAAAAAGAAGCTGAAAAGAGTCTCGGCGTGGGTCGTTGAGAGCGACAGATGTAGGACACTTGACGGGGAGCGTAATCCGGATACGCTCAAGCCTAAAGACCCTCAGAATATACTGCCTGACGACCTGGACCTTCAAGTTGACGTGTCACCGTTCATCAGCGCGTCAAATTCGGTCGCAAAAGATGGCAAGGTGATTGGAAAGCAAGCAGAAATCTTCATCGGCGACAAAACAGATGCCTCTAAGTGGACTGAAACGGCATTGGAAGATGGCAGACCCGATCCGGAGAAGATGCGGGTCAATCTGCAACTGCTTGCGTCCTCCAATGAGCTCTTCCCAGACTACCAGCCACACTGCTCAAACGTCTTCTCAATCGTTGACAATTTTGAGTACGACAAAACGACCGAGGGGCCCCTATACGCCACGCACGCAGTGGCCAGTTACTCCGTCATCGGCTGGAACTCTAGATCGCCCAATGACATTGTTCAGCCGAGACAACTCGCCCCGAGTGAGCGAAAGCCAAAAGATCCAGAAAAAAAGATGCAGAGTCGGAAGCAGCGTCTGGCTGAGCTGGACATGGTCATTAAGGGCTTCCCTGAAGGGACTGAGGACGTGCCAAAGCAAATTGCAGATTGGTTCGATGAGAAGTTACTCCGAACAGGAGGCACACGCAGTCTGTGCCACGGCGCCATGTACGAGGTGCGCTGGGATATCAAGGAGGCACCAGAGCACGTTCTCGCGGACCACTACGCGGATCTCTTAGCGAAAACGCTGCCCGTTGCCGTGGGCACGACGCCCATGGATGCGCTGATGGCCTACGCGGGAGCTCACGAATGCATCGATCGTCATGAACCAGGGCAAGAACTGCCCAGGAAGATTGAGCACGCATTGAAACGCCTGGAAACGCTGCTACTGAGCCGCGACGACGGCGTCGAGTCGCAGACCCAGGCTCTGGACCTTATGTACAACTGGAATTACCTCCGCGTCGACGGCGGTGACAATTACCACGTTTCCGGAAGGGGTGGAAAGGACGGCAAACCGGTCATATCACCCGACAAGCAAGTAGCCCTGATTAGGCTAAATCAATTATGTCGGTTCCGCGATGCAGCGCTGCGAAGACTTAAACGAGAGCGCTGGGGCGTGTTCTCTGAGTGGTGGAAAGTCGTGACCAATGCTAGCACCAACTCGCAAGCGATAAAGGCTCTTAAGCCCATCTTAGAGAGCATAGAGAACCTCGAGAATGCGCTCGACACGCATAAGAAGGAGATCCAAACTTTGGGCGGCGAGCAGTCAAATGGGCTTGAGCCTGGCGTCCACGCGCCTTTTCAACAGCAACGCGACCCGACGATACTAGTTGGCGGAGTACGGTCGGGTTGGGAGCCTGACTATTTAAAGGCGCTCAAGGTTCGATTGGATTGTCAAGTAATCAACGGGGGTGAGGATCCTGGGGAGCCAGAGGACCCAAAGCAACCCGAAGAGCCAGAGAAACCACCCCCAACAACTTCAGACGAGGAAGAAGAGAAGAAGGAGTGGGATGCATTCCTGATGGACGTTGTCGGGGAAAAGCTACCCAAGGGATTAAAAGCTTCTGCGCAGGCGCTGATCAAAGAATTCATACTACTGAGACACAAGAGGAGTGACGAGGATGATGGTGGCGACGAGGAAGAGAGTTTCTGGGAAGCACTTGGGCTTCTAAAGGCACAGACTGCACCAGTTCCGGAAGTTGATGGCGGCTCGTCTGACTCCGAGAAGCCGAAGAAGCCCACAAAGCTTCAAATGCCCGTCTTTCACGATCGCAAGGGCCGCGACTACGAGGGCAAGCCAGCGTGGAGAGATCTATGGAACAACACGCAGCCGTGGTTTCCTCTGTTCCTGGAGTGGGAGGTCGAGTACACGCACATCGACTTTGAGGACTGGGAGCTCGCAGAGTCTGTCTGGTGGCACAATGAGGAGGACAACTGCCATGAGGGACGGAACGCGAAGGCGAAGTTACACTATGGAATCCGGTCAGATGTCGATTTGGCTGTAAAGTACGGAGGCAAGAAGAAGGATGACAGCAAGAACGTTAGGGCTGGTGGCGATGGGATCGAAAAGAAACCGCATCTGGATAGACGACGTTTCTCTGGGCGAGTCCTGGTGCTTCCGCAGCCAAGTTTCTCCCTCGAAGCCAAGATTACGCAGCTCATCGCCGATGCAGGCGAGGAGGCTCTCAAGCCCTATCTCCCCATCGAAGAATGCAAAGAACTCAAAAAGAACCTGACCAAATTCGACTTTCTCTCCGCCCCTTTGTCAGGGTTCAACAGCCACATGCTCACCGTCGAGCAGGGCAACCACGTCAAGCCGTCCATCCGCGAGCCCGGCTCTGAAGACCCTCGTTTCCTACAGGAAGCCGTGCAGGGTCAGGCCGGCCTCGGGATGGAGAATCTCATGAAGATGGGCATCGAGTCGGACCTGACGCCGTACGGGTCCAGCAAGAAGAGGCCGGCTGCAGACGAGCCAGCGGCTTTTAAGCCCGTCACGCACGGCCAGTTCCGCATCACCAAGCTCAACATCATCGACAAGTTTGGCCAGGCCATTCACGCAATTGATCCCGCGCCAGCTGTCGATCCGCCGAGATTATGGCCATGTATCAGCGACTGGTATGCGCCAGGGTCTCGGAAGGAAGATGACAAGGCTCCAAACGTGGTGGAGGACGTCAAGGACCTAGAGAAGAAACATAAATGCGAGTATATACAAGTTCCTCCGCAGCTGAACCAGCCAGCGCGCTTGAACGCTATATTTTCAATGCCACCGGAACCGCCAAAGAAGGACAAGAAGGAAATCACCGCAACTGAGGACACGCAAACATCTTTCTGGCGCGCAGCTCAGGACTGGGATCAACCCATCTGGGGCTGGGTCGTCGTTAATTATGCTAACTACGGTGTGCAGTTCTTCCTACCGTCTGGTGCTTTCTACCGAGAGGTTCGTTTCGGCGGTCCCAATCGCGTCCAGGCCTCTCCCGAATGGTTGCCGTTCAGAGAACCAGACGACCCGAACGAGAGAGGTGGCAAGCAGGACGGAGGCCCGGCCGCGAAGCAGCTTGCCCGACTTGTCGAGACCCTGTCAAAGAGCGAGTCTTACCTGACAGGCTTCGTCGCCAGTATCAACACTGCTACATTATCGCAGTCTCCGTCACCGAGCGCATATGCAGAGTTTAGAAGTGCTTTAATCGGCAAGCCGCTGGCTCTGACGCACGTCGGGTGGTCTTTGGAGCTGGCTGGACCAGCCTGGCGAAGCCATCTCTCAAAGGACCCTTGGCCGGCGAAGACGCTGTACCCTGAGCCAACGATCCCTAAGCCCAGCGCCGAGGCTGGAGACGGCGACAAAGACAAGGACGATGATAAGTACTACAAGTTTAAGATTAAGATGGGAGATCAGGAGCGCAGCTTTGACGGCCTGGTCGGATACTTTGTGACAAAGAAGCCAGGGGACAAGCTTGAGCCGGGGGACGCCCTTGATCTCGACACCATGTACACGCACTTCTCCGGCGACAAACCCCTCTGGGCGCAAGAATTCGCAAAGATATCTTCAACATCGTCCCAAACCGAGACGAACAAGCTCGCAGCGCTGGCATGCGACCAGATCGTCGCCATCAGCAAGAACAACTACCCCGAACTATCAGCGTACTACATCGAGCCCGACACAATCGACCCGGAGACGTACGCCAGCAGGACGGACAGCCAGCTCCAAGTATTCGGTGCGCTCGTCGACCCCTTCTTGCCATTGCACGCCTACACGGGCATCCTCCCCGTCAAGGAGCTCTCGCTACCAACGTGGACGTGGCAAGGGCCCCTAGACAAGCTGTCTGCCTTTTTCCACACGGGCCCAGTGCTAGTGACGAGGGACGTGCCGGATTTCGATAACGACCGCCAGCTAGTGCAGGGGGAGCTGCCGCCCAAGGTGGTGGAGAAGCAGGCTAAGGGCGAGGCCGGCGTCGGGCTGCCGGGAGGGGCGCTGGGGCAGTGGAGCTGGCTGCAGCCGTACATGGTGATCCCAGAGAAGAAAGCTCCGGGGACGTCGGGGGCGTTTGGGGACGACGCATTGACGGAGAAGTTCATGCCGCTGGCTGTGGACGTGCTGGATGACGGGGCTAAGCTGGAGAGGGGGCCGTATACGGCGTTGGAGGGCTACCTGCAGATGGCTGCGGCGTCGAACGAGGGGAAGAAGGATCCTACGGCGAAGGAGGGAGCACGTTAGGAATACGAATAGAGACGGAGTCAAGTGCCAGGTTGCTGGGGTTAATGTGGCCCGCCGAGCTGAATATGCTCTGTTTTGCCACATCGTCTGAGTCTGGTACGCGGCCAAACCGCCCAGTTCATATATTACATGCACACATAATCTGTATTCGTCAAAAGACTTCAACTCCTGCCCATGTAGGCTACCTATTCGGGGTAAGCTCCCATTCGCCAGCTATTCACAGCAATATTCTAACTTCCCAGCATCACCACATCCAGTCACCCTGAGGTCGAGGTCACCGGTTTATTGATCTTCACATCTTCCACTTTTGGTGTTAGTCTCAGCGCCTATTGGCGGGCCATCACATCCCCCGTTTAGCTCCTCAGCCGCCCACCGTCTAGCCCCGGTCCCCGGACTTCAATAGTTTGCCCCTAATGCAAGACTAGTTCGATGCCCTCGCGGACTCTCCCGCGCCCCCTCCCTCCCGCAGCCTCTATTGCCTATCTTGCCTCTTTACTCTTCACTATTGAGGCTTCAGCCCCGCCTTGTCGTTCAGACGGCGACGCATGTGCTCATGTGCCAAGTCGATAGACTAGCTACCGCACCACCTTCATTTTTCCTTTTGATCGTCTTTGGCAAAGGTTCCGTGACTATTTGCTTCGAGATCGTGCGGGGCTAGGACAATTGTAGTTTCTTTCAGCTCTCCCAATACCACGTGGTATTCGGTCTCGCCGTTACGAGCATGGTCGAGAACATGAACTTCCGCTGTAGGAGGCAAGTAACGCTTAACGCGCTCTCTCTGATTCGAGTTGTGATCACTTGTTCACTTAGCTCGATGTCACATCACATTGAAGAAGCGAGCAGGTCCATCGGCCCCAATTGTCCCATCTCATATATCGTTCTCTTCTGTCCTGCCCTTGTTGCCTTCCTCAACCTCTTTAAGTCCAAACAATCTCCTACATACTCACTTCCTTTGTGCGTTAAATTAACCCTCCTGCTACTCATAAAATGGCGGCCATTTCTGCTGTTCCCAACCCTGCCTCAGTGCACAACAAGCCCGACGAAAGACGTGTCTTCATCTACTCGGGCAGCCTCAAGCGC
This sequence comes from Mariannaea elegans, assembly GCA_930272665.1. NCBI lineage: Eukaryota > Fungi > Ascomycota > Sordariomycetes > Hypocreales > Nectriaceae > Mariannaea > Mariannaea elegans. Next base: position 19,159 of record CAKNEU010000232.1, on the reverse strand, counting down.
TCGACTCTCAGTCTAGAGCAGCGCTTCGTCGATGGAACCTCCACTGCTGCGAAGGATGATAGCAAGAGCGCCACTGCCCTGTCTCCCGTCATCAGGAACCCTTCGTCTCTGGTGTCGCTGCTCTACGACGACATCGTACGCCATGCTTTTCATGTTTCTTGAACAACGCACGACTGATTTGTCTTAGTTGCACGTCTATGGTGTTACACAACCTGATTCGAACCTTACCTTGTTGAGTCCCGTTATCCTCACCCCCATGGACAAGAAGAAGGTTATCGTCGCCAACGGCTTCATCGCGGGGTGCTACGACAGCATTGCCAAGAAGGCCTTCATCTACTACCAGAGGTGAGACTTCAGCGTTACGAAAGTCGGGTACCGTGATGCAGTCGCTAAATTGGTACAGCGTCGAGGGAACCAGCAATGTCCTTGGCAGAGTTGATGTCACGACCGGCGGTGCTGCCTACACAAAGTTCCCCATCAAGTTGAGGGACAAGTCGTGGCTAGCTGCGTTTTTCGATGGTCAGCGCCAGTGGGTGATTCATTACAACAACAACGACTCACTGGCCGTTTTCAACCTTACGGGCAACGCTGGTAAGTCTATTGTGCCATCTTCACTTAATCTTCCTTCTCCCTGGCTTTCCCTCCTTGTCTCAGAATGCAACTAACCTTGAACTGTATGATAGACTACGAAGCCTTCTCCAGCAAGGTCAAGGGTGATCCTGACGCCACCGTCGCAGCCGCCTTCGTCTCCAGCAAAGAGGTCGAAAAACATGCTGGTACAGAACTTCCAGGCCTTACGGCCGGCTCCCTTGGCCGTGGCTTCGTCTACTTCGTCTCCAAGGTGCCTGGAACTGAGGACCACGAGCTGCACCGCGCCTATGCCGACCTCGAGAGCAACGTGCCCAAGCCATCCTTCAAGGCCAACGTCCTTGTCTCGGGAACATCCATCGACGTCAACCCCCAGGCGCAGATGACGGTGGTGGTCGATTACGTGCAGCAGTGCAACTGGATCTACACGCTCATCAAGGGCGACGAAAGCGTCAACAGCTTCCGTGACAACTGGTCCCATGTCCAGGAGACTCCCAGCGAATGACTGGTTAGTAACGAGGAAACCACAAGTAGTAGGGGCAAAGACGTCACATCTGCATCAGGTAGAAACATAACACGTAGTCTAGAAACGGCGGAAGCCGACGTTGAGGTTGAGATCCCGGCTGGCTCGGTGGTGGGAGACATTAAAGTGAGGGTCAAGCTCCGGGCTAAGCTATGAGACGTTAACTACGAATTTTTGAGAGAATTAATCACACGGTTTAATGAAGATCTTTCCCCGTGAACTCTGCTATTATGTTTAACCCCAGGGACAGACGTTTAGAACTTGATAAACGACACGCAAAGGGTAGCCTCTACTGATTATGATCATCGCCCTGTACGGATCACGAGTCGATCACTGTATTTGCTACTTCATAAACTAAGGGTGATATTGCCATTGAGGAATTTGAGGCTACGCCTTGCTCCGATTGTAGCTGAACTTGCCGAACTTAACGATGATATGAATATCTGCATAGGAACAACACGTCTATCCGCGAAAACGCCCCAACCGCGGTTCTCGGCACTCAGGGTCTGGGCGCTCTTCAGGGTCTTCCCCCCCACCCGCTTCGTTCTGGAAATTCGGGTAAGATCAGCTTGGACAAGCTTGATCAAGGTCTGGGCTTGGTGCTAGAGTGAGAGTTCTCCGCAGGCTAGTCTTCAATAGTTTGTGTGATAGTCTTCGGGTCCCAGTTACTCCATTTGGCACCCATGTTCGTCAGGGATTATCGTCGAGGTAGCCAAGTACAGGGTGGTACTCGAAAGTACCTCGAAGCCATCTTGCCTGAGCTACGTACCTTGCCGCTGCGGTCACCCTACCCTATGTCCCCTGGTTGTGATGCTCTCAAAAATGTTCTACATAATCTTTATGCTCACTGATATCTTTCATTCTCCAAATGACTGACGGTCACCAATCCCCCTGGCACTGCATTTATTAAACGTGACAACAGAATTGTCAATTCGGCACATATCTGGCCTCATCTTGGTCCAAGCATGAGTGAGAAGACAAGTACTCACCATCCCGAACCCCTCAAACCTCTTCAGTTCGGCCCTCCTGGACATGGCATTCACACTGAGGAAGAGTACCGAGTCGAGTCATTCCATGTTAACGTCGGCGCTGGCGATGCAGCCGTTCATCTGGTCACCTCACAGCCCGAGACTAACGGGGGCAAACGTGTAATTGAGCGTGCCTACCTGATCGACGGCGGCCGAGCATCCAACGACAGGATCTTGCCGGAGCTCGAGGAGACAATCAATATAATTGAGAAGAATTACCTCTGCCCGCGAATAGACCCAGAAGATGCTTTTAGCCATCGAGTGCTTAAGTTCAACGGCTTCGTGGTCACGCACTGGGATGGAGACCATTACGAGGGTGTCATGAAGTTCATTAGGGACGAAGCAAATCGCGGGGCCGAAAAAGCTTACAAAGGCGAAAAGGTCCTTCTTCCACGGGCTATTTACGATCTGAAGCAGCCTGGATACCCTCCACAATCATGGTTCATTGCACCGTCCTGGGAAAACGACGCGTACGGCTGGATAAAAGATGTAGACATGACAACGCTCTCAGTCTACGTCGATCAGGACTTTTGGGTTGGGGAACTACTCAAACTTCGCGTTGGAGCGGAAGAGTTACTGGGTGCTAATTTCTTCTACGACGGTCCCGACACCAGCTGGAAAAAGAAGCGCAATCTGATGGTCAGTCCCAATGACATGCTCAACGCGAATCCCCTCGTCAACCCGGGGAAGAGAGACTATGCATACTATCCTGGCCTGTACTGCATAGCCGTGTCCGATATATTCCTGGGAAACTTTACAGGCTTCAACTACACAGAGAAGAACAAGTCCAGCATCGTGCTCATCGTCATCTGGGCCGGTGGTTTCATCTCCCATTATCTTGGCGCTGACATCCACGACATAAGGGAGGTAGAGATTGCCGAGTGGCTTCAGGCCACGCCAAGTACCTCGATGAAGCTGAGCCATCACGGCGCCCTGACGTCAAACCCGGACGAGCTATTCCGTACTCTTGATCCATACAATATTGTCGTCTCGGCTGGAAAGGAGTACGGCCATCCCAGTGGGTTTAACACCGTTCGCTCTATTTGAAGTCTTCTGCTAAGCTCCCATACGTAGGATGGGAAGTCCTCACCAAGATTGACGCCTTACATCTGCTGTCGGCAAGGCCACCCGAATACAGACCGTTTGTACCTTGCCGTTGCCCGGCATATCTTATTAGAGACGCACTCGGGTTCACCACGACTGAGTGGTGGTCCACAAAGTCCATCAAACCACCGAATAAGGAAGAACCCAAAAATGGCGACATGCGTAAATGGCTAGAGGTGTTTCAGTTCCAGTATAAGCAGCGCCACCAAGCAGCAGGGAACCTAGGTGTCATAGCCAATAGCTTCTTTGACGAGTACATGAAGTGGGAGATGGAGAACTGGGCTGGGCCCCCTACGCCATATCCGAACGATAACCTCGTTTGCAACAAGCTCTGCGAACTAATTACAGCCATGGTACATCGCATCTCGCCGCTCCAGATCAGGCCTGCTGGCTCTACAAAGTTTGTTTACGGTCTCAATGGAAACATTGCGCCAATAACCCTAACCTCAGATTCGTTAGAGCAGATTGCTGCAGTGCAAGTCACATCGGCTCATCCGTTATCGGCCTGCAATGGTCTAGTTACGGCTCAATACTTTGATCGGCGCCCTAATAGGGTCTTCAATGTCGTGTACGCGACGCAGATTATTCGTGACGTCGTTCCTCACGGTGCCTTTAGGGTCGCGAACGAAGGCGAACAACGGCCGCTCAAGAGATTCTCAGACTTAGGCGAGGATCAACCACAGCTATGGGATCTTACCAATGGGAACCGAAAGTTTACACAAAATCCCAAGGCATCAAGCAAACGCTCTCATCAGCGGAACACATCCTGGGTGGATGTTGGCCTCTTGGAGAGCTCAGGTGACGACTCGTGGGACGAGCTTGATGACAACTTTGGGACGATAAAAAAGCGAGTAGCTACAGTCAAACAAGATTTGCCGGCTTCTATCCAGCGCCGTTATGTCCCCCCTCACATTTCTCAAGCGGCAGACATCTACTTCCTCTCGCAGAGCCTCCTACAAGACGGGGCGGTGTTTCCCTTGAGCGGACAGGTAGTCGCTGTGCCGCCAGAACACGCCCTCGCTGGCTTCATGGAGACTCTTCATTACGAGTTCTTCACCCTCGCTGACACTCCATCTCATGATAAGAGTGTGTCTTTCGCGCAGGACGATGAGTGGCTCATGTGGTTCCGTCTCTTTTGCACCTGGGACTACGAAGCCGACCCCCTCCTTGGCTTCAAGTTCACCGTGATTGGAGACTGGCCGGTAGTTGCAGAGACCGAGGTGGAATTTTCCATTACGATGCCCTTTGTCGACGGCAAGACGCTCATCATGAGCACCGGCTCTGGCGCAGAAGGTGCTTTCAGAAAGGCCGGATTGAAGAAGGAGGGTGTGAGCAAGGCTGCGCTGAAGAACATGCTGATTAAACGTCGGACAATGGTGTTTGGCTTCAATCCAGACCTGGATCACGAGAAACTCATCTTGACTCTGGCTGAGGTGGCTAAGCTCGTATGCATTGATGTGAAGAACCATCTCGCGCTCAAGGCCTTTGGATCCATTGAACTTACACTCGACACTACTGAGGAATCGCGCAACGCCCTCTGGTTTCGGCCAGGTATGGATTATCTAACAAACCTGCGCCTGCAGTTCATAGCCGATGAGTCGGTGATTCAAAGTTGGTTGGACAATGGCGGGGTTCTGTCCAATGTGGTCATCAAGAAGCTGCTCGTGATTGCGCGGAAGAAAGCACAGTACGATTTTGGTATCAAAAACGACATGATTCAACTAGAGGGGAGTCTCATGTTCCTCTGCCGATTCACTGTCCCTGGTCTTAGCTTTGATGCCGTCGCTCATCTGACCAACACCACCGTTTGCTGGACACTGACGATGGACAAGCCGACAACGGAAACAGAAATGCACGCAGCACGTACCGATGGCCTTGCTGCGATATTATCCTGGCTCGGCGATGTGGTTGGTCAGAAGCTAGACTTGCAGCAGGTCTTGGACAAGTCCAAAGATGAAGGTGCCATCGAGGGTACGAGCGTTTACCCGCGTCGTGTTGAGCTAGCCCTGAACCTCGATGAGGACGGGTCTATCAAGAGTGTTCAGTCTGCATATGTTTCACTTGAGTTGTGCTTTCGTATCGGCAAAGAGCCCACCAAACAGGAGCCAGTCCTGTTCTTGTTCACATTTGGATGGACGCAGGAGTTGGGAGTGTATCTAAAGGGCAACCTTTGGTGTGGTAAGTGACTATTTCGTAATTAACTAGAGACTGGAGTGAGCTGATATTGATCGTCATAGTTCCTCCTCCAACGCCATATACAGAGTACGACGGGGCCCTCCCCGAGTATGAGCCCGTTCTGGAGCTCATCCCTATAGCGATATTTGACAAGGAGAACCAGCTGCGCACCCTCGACATCCGCCGACTTCTGGCCAAGAGCGGCAGCAAGCTGGAGATTCCACAAGGCATTCCTAGCGAAATCTACGAAGCCGAGATCGAACTTACCATGGAAAGGATCAAGTTTGGCGGTGCGATCCGCTGTCCTGCGCCGGATCCTGACAAGGCAGATAGGTCTAAGCCCCCGCCTATTGCGCTCGACAACCTCGTAGTCGACGTGGGGTACACCTGGGCAGCTAAGAATCCGGACGACAAGGGTTTCGAGCTTCGATTAGCTGTGGCTATCTTGCTACGCAGAAACGGGATAGTCGACCCCAATGTAGACTACGATATCCAGGCATTAGATGCTGCCAAACTCAACGGATACATCGAATACAACAAGGGCAAGTGGCTTCTCAACGCGCTCGTCCTCGACCTCAACGTCGCACACCTGGCGTCCTTCTGGCACGTTGATGACCGGAGCGACGTCATGGAGTTCATGGGCAAGATCAGCATCGAGCGCGCTGAGCTCACCTATAAGTACGAAGGCGGCGCCGGCAGCGAGTTCAGCTTCGACGGGCGTCTCGGGTTCGGTGAAGTCCTAAAGCTCAAGCTTGGATATCAGAGCAGGAGTCTAGACGATTGGGTTTTCAGGGCTTCGCTCGAGGCAAAGGACAAGTTGGGCAAAGCTTGCACCATCGGGAGCATCTTGGAGAGTTTTATGGATAAAGACAAGGTATTAGGCGTGCCGGCTCCCATTCTGAGCGCGCAGCTTGAGGGAAAGATGGGCGAGGAACCGGTACGTCTTCTGTGCACGAAACACAAGGGCATGAAGGTATTCGCGATCCTCATCAGCGTCGGCAGCATCTCCTTCTGGTTCGTCCAGTTCCGAGCCAAGGATGGGTCGCTGAAGCGATTCATCAGGGCGGCAGTAAGTAAGATTTCCGTCGAAGTGTCGCTCCTCAATACCACTTTAGACAGCCCCTTTGAGCGCATGTTCTTCATGTGGGTTCAAGACACGACCAAGGATGACAAAGCGGCGCCAGGGATCACACGAGGAGAGTTTGAGGCTTTGAAGGAGTGTCTCAAAGAGAACGAGAACATACCCGAGGAAGATTTCTTGCTCTTCAAATCTAGCAAAGAAGTGGCAGCAGAGAAGGGTGCTGAGCTAGATGCGAAGGAGGTCGTCATCTCTGCTGGCTCGCACTTCGTCATCGTGGCCAAGAATGCAAGTGGGAAGCTGGGTGTCATTCTGGACCATTGCTTCGGCAAGCCCAAGAAACAGAAAGGCAAGCTTCTTCAGGGCTCGTATAGAGGATCAAGAGCCGTAGTAACATCAAAGAAGGATGCCACCGACTCTTCCGGAGCGGAAAAGGGCACCAAGGCCCCTCACAAGACGGCGCTTGGTCCCTTATCCGTGGACAACATCGGCCTTTGGTACAAGGAAGGATACCTCGGCGTGACCCTTGATGCTACGTTCCTCATGGGACCTGTCGGGCTTGCCCTCCTCGGCTTCCGGATCGGAGTGCCCTTTGACAGCAAGTACAACCTATCCAACCCGCCGCCCCTCGACAAGATCACTTGGGGGTTGGACGGCGTCATCGTGTCGCTCAACCGGCCGCCTCTCACCGTCGCCGGTGGATTCATGCATGACACGTCTGACCCTAAGATTAACATGTACGCCGGCGGACTGATCATCAGCTTCAAGCCGTGGACGTTTCAGGCAATGGGGGTTTATGCCACCGTCAGCGAAGACGACATCAAGGGGTCCTCGGCGATAGAGCTGAACCCATCAAACCAACTGACTTTGTTCGAGGATGGCAAAGATAAACCTGAGGCCAAGTTTACCTTTGCGTTCATATTCTGCAAGCTCAATGGACCACTCTTCTCAGTCGGGTTTGCTGACTTCGCCGGACTGGTGGCAGGCTTCGGCATCAACTCGGACATGGCGCTGCCCACGGCCGAGCAAGTCTTTGAGTTTCCCTTTGTCAAGGAGAGGGACGAAAAAGACTCAGAGAGCCCCGTAGACAAGATGAAACAGCTCATGAAGGGCATTTGGTTCTGGCCCGCCGAGGGCCGCTTCTGGGCGGCTGCGGGCGTTCGCATCACGGCGTTCCAGATGCTTGCCGCCAACATCGTCCTCGTCGTGCAGTTCGGCTCCGACCTCGAAATCGGCCTCTTCGGTGTGGCCACGTGCGACGTGCCCGCAACCGACGCGCTCGTCAAGTTCGCCCACGTCGAGCTCGGCATCGTCTGCACCCTTAACGTCAACTTGGGCGTCTTCAAGCTCGAGGCCCAGCTGTCGCCCCGGTCATACGTGCTAGCACCCCAGTGCCATGTCACAGGTGGGCTGGCCATGTACGCCTGGTTCAAGGGCGACGCCGCGCAGAGCATCGCGGCTGGCGACTGGGTGCTGACGCTGGGCGGTTTCCACCAGGCCTTTAAGGCACCGCCGCAGTACCCGCGTCCGCCGCGGCTGGGCATTAGTTGGTCCCTTGGATCGAGTCTTAGCGTCACTGGGGAGGCGTACTTTGCCATCACGCCCAAGGTCTGCATGGGTGGCGGTCGGTTGCACGCGGCGCTAAGTCTGGGCACCTTATACGCGTGGTTTGATGCCTTCCTCGACTTTCTAATCAATTTTGAGCCTTTCCACTTCCAGATGCAGAGCCGCATTGCAGTCGGCGTCCGCTTCACCTTGGATCTTTGGTTAGTTACTATACGTATTAATGCCGAGGTGGGCGCAATGCTGGACATGTCTGGGCCACCCTTTGGCGGTGTTGTCCATGTCGACTTCTGGGTCTTTGCTTTTGATGTCAAGTTTGGCGGCACCCCATCACGTCAATCGTACATTACTCTGGACCGCTTCTGGACGGTTGTTCTCAAGTCATCTGGGTCCTCGTCAATGCTCTCGCTGCCGGCTGCTGCTCCTGCTCCTGCTCCCAACAAGGACGGCGCTATTCTACTAACTTGCGAATCGGGCCTCGAGCCCATTATGAGAAAGCCAAAGAAGAAAGACGACGACAAGGATGACGAAGAAGATGATGTTTGGGTTGTCCGCGGTGGCACTTTCTCGTTTCTCGTGACGTTCCAGTTTGCCATTAACAAAGCCTCGGTTATCGAGATCCGCGGTGATACGGATAAAAAGAAGAAGCGAGCTGACATTGCGCCTGCTCATCAGAAGGTGTATGCGCGACCGATGCAGCTGACATCGTCTCTGAAGTCTAAGGCAACCATCACTGTCAATGCTCCAAAACCAGACGATTCGAGCATGTTCCGCATATCTGAGTGGACGGACATGGAGTGGAGGATCACGCCCGTGGAAAAACCAGTTCAAACCTCCGTCTGGGGCATCTGTAAGTGATTTCTGGTTTCCACGAGATAAAAGACAAAAGCTGACCTTGAATAGATGACACTGAACTAGACCCTAGCGTCAAGGGCAACCACGCGTCGGAACTCCTCAGCCCTAAAGACGCCTCCATTCCTCTGGTTATGGGCCTCTCCATCAAGCCGCCCTGCCCCGATCTCGCCAAAGACCTGGTTCGAAAATTCAACATCGTCAAGGACCGCATCAGGCCCGTCATCGACGACAAGGACAAGGCCAAGTACGGCACCTACTTCCCCAGCACTGCAGAGAAAGCGGACGACGCCTGGTTGCCAGAGGGCAAGAGTAAAGGCTGGGGATGCGTTAAGACAAAATGGGGAGAGGCAGGGAAGCTTCGAGGGCAGAAGGCCGTGGACATGTGGGCGAAGAGGCTCGGGTTTGACCGGACAACAGAAGAGATGAAAAAGGAGAAGTTTAAGCCGCTCGTTGGTGCACCGCCGGGGCAGCTTTTGCTGCGGTTCGAGCAAATGGTGCCAGCATGTCCGTTGATTGCCGCTGGACATTGAGTTGTATGCACGATGGGGGAGATTGACTGGTTACTTAGCGTGGTATTGAGCTATTGAAGCGTTACCAACATCGCCGTCAGCGCTGCGAACGTAGTGATGTTACACTGTGAAGGGTTCCCTGTACGTGAAGCGAGAGAGACCAGTGGCGTCTACGCCTGCATCCTGAGTGCACCCAGACGCGGAAGACATCCCCAAAGCATTCTGGCCCACCATGGCTTGGTAATATCTTATGTGTTAATATAGGGGTAAGGGTTAGGGAAAAAACGACTGTACTCAGGGTACATTGTAGGGCCTAAACTACACCGAAGGGGACAGAACATTGTTCCCATCCGGTCTCAGATGCCGCTTAGAGTAAGGACAGGAGTGCACGGACATCTAAACTTGAGGGTGAGGTTAAGATAGAGGAAGAAGAAGAGCGCCACGGACACCTGCCCCCGGTTTGGAGGTGGGGCTCGGCGACATCTAAAGGGTCAAGAGTGATGCATCTACGATACTTGACTTACAAGCTGGCATGGGCTGGAAATGTGTATAAATTTACCCACACCCGTATCACTGGTCGGCCAGTTTACCCTCAACAATGGATGGACCCCTCCCTATGCTACTTCAAGCAAAGGTCGCTTGGAGGTGGTCAAGCTGCTACTAGAGAAGGGAGTAGAGTTGACTATTACAAATAACAGTGGATGGACCCCTCTTAATACAGCTTTAAGCAATGGACATTTGGAGGTGGTCAAGCTACTGCTGAGCAAAGAGGCAGATGTCGCTATTGCGAATAAGTACTCGGAGACTCCACTTATCCAGGCTGCAGCCCATGGTCGATCGCAGCTCGTCAAGCCGTTACTCAAGAAGGGAGCAGAGGCTACTACAGATTCTTGTGGAAAGACACCACTGATTTGGGCTGCACAAAGAGGACCCCATTCCGTCCAATCATTACTTGGGCAGAAAGGTGTCAATCCCAATATCCGCGATTACATTGATCGAACAGCCCTCTTGCCGGCTGCTCGAAATGGCCACGATGATGTACTCGAGCTTCTCCATATAATTTAGGGCATATATAAGGACTCTGCGGATTACAATGGGTATACGTTACTTATATAGGGTGCAAGGAGATCAAACGAAAATGCTCTAAGACTCCATAGTTGCCATGGCCCTCAAATTGTCGGCAGCCCCCTGTTCCTGCTCTAACTCAGTTATTACTTACGCCTGTTCTATTTCCAGTGCGTCTCTTAAAATCATAATTACGATAGTATTATCACACCGGCAAAATGAAAGAGGGAGAATGGCTTCTGCTTGCTTACTTATCCTGTAATGGTCAAACGCGTTATGAACCCGCGATTGAACGTGTTAATTACCCTTTCCTCCTATTATCCTCTACTTCTCAAGTCCAGTCTGAACTATTGTCCGAAGTGTCAGACGAAGTGTCACGGAGGAAAATGGAGGACCTCGGCTTCTATAAGTAGGACCCAAACTATCACCTTCCTTGAGGGTATCTCTGAATTCGTTAAACGGGGGGAGCCATAGCGTCGAGATATCCTTAAGGCGGCGGACTAGTGATTTTATCTCTATAACTTCATCTGTCAAATTGCCTTCTTTGCTGAGCGAAGGAAGGGTTATAGTAGCAGTGTTGAGATCGCTATGATCACATCGCTCGGGACTTCTATGCGGGTTGCCTTTAAACTAATCAACGATATCTGGAGGACGTATTGATGTGAATACCAGGAGGAAATATAGACATGTATTACGAATGATTTTACTACAATCGAGCCTATAATAGGTCATTACCGAAGAAAAATGTAAGATATCGTTGCTCCTAATAATTAATTCACAAGGTATCTTATGGTTTTATTCTTTATTCAAGTAATCGAGCTGGGCGTCGGCAAGTCCGGAAAGGTGGAAAATCAACCAACCAGGTTAAGTCGAATCTAAGGCTTCTTTCCATAAATGGAACGTCTGTCACAGATTTAGCACGGGCAGCGTAAAGTAGCTAGGTGATGCGTACATTGGCCAGTAGGCGTGTATCTTCGGGTCGTTTAGATCCTTCCTTACACTGGCTAGAAAGACTTGGACCTCTTCGTTTGTCCAGCCATGAACTCTGGTGAATGGTGCCAATGTGGCACTTTCCAGAACCGTACTTGTGTTGGAGTTGTTCCATCCTCCTAGTTCCTTATATTTCGGGTCTTTCGGCCAGCGATTTGTCGGCCATTTAAAATGGGTGTTGACAATGTCAACGAAGCCAACTTCGGCCATGATTTCTTTGATCCGATCACAAGTCTGGAAAGGTTGCCCCAGCTTGGCACATGCATCACTCAGCAAGCTCCACCACCGAGAGAGATCATGCTCTTCTGTGAGTGTCCCATCATCGGATTGGAAACCGGCATCAATCTCATGCACCTCAACATACCCCCCGGGGGTAAGATTACTAGGTTAATTAGGCACACTTTGAGATAGAAATAAGTATCGATTAACTTACTCGAAGACTTTTTGTAGGTAATCTTTCCAGTCCTTCACACAAGAGTTCATCATCCGACTATGGATATAATCAAATGGTTCCCTGTAGTCCCACTCGCCGTCAATGTCGTCAATAATAAACTGCACATTTGGCGGGAGCCTTTTGATATATTAGCTAAGGCAAGGCACATGAAGGTAGGATTACCCGTACCAATCTGGCTGAATAGGCGAAAGATCGATGCCAATTACCTATACCTTATATTAGATATACACATTCGAGATGAGGATGATATGATTTACCTCGGCTGTCGGATGTTCGTCAGCATAGTCCATTGCCCATATGCCCGTACCTGTGCCCAAGTCAAGAACCCGCTTGACGGGTGAATCACGATCGTTCGGTGGTGCAAATCCGAGAGCATTTCCAAAAGTTAGAAGGTATAGATGGTGCTGGAGGTCTGACTGATATCAGCACGAGTAAGCAAGGTAAAACGCCGCAGTACAGTATTATACCTAGTCTCTCGTTTTCTGTTTCGTCATTCGGAAGATAGTATTCTACACGTGTTGGTTAATAAGCTTGCCAAGAAGGCTTGGGCCAAGTCGCATTACTCACTCCCATCTTTGTATCGGTGATACGTCCTTCCATTCTCACGTCTGTAGTCTAAAATAGAGCTTGAGATGCTCTGGGTTGATGAAGCTACTTCCTGTATTAAGCTGGTCAGTCCCTCTGCTTGTGTGATTGAAAATGGGATACGCATACAGCACCAAGTGAGGAGTCCCCATCACTGGGCTCATCGCCGCCCTGGATGGTTAGTCAGTTTGTGGTGGTTTGACAAAAACGGAAGTACTTATACATATTCGTCAGGAAGCAGAACCAGATCGGAGTTTTCTTCTGCCATATCTACACCCAGATGACTTGTGCCAGTGGATTAGATGGTTTGTTATTAGGACCTTTTCCTGGCAACGAAACTGGGTGTTTTACCCCTCTTTAGAGAAGTGGTCAGAGGACTTTATAATTGCCTCATCCTTGTAAAGATGGGAAGCGAGCCAATGGTGGCTTGCATAATACGGTGCTGAACCAACAGATTGTTGGTCGTGGCATTCTTGATTGGGCGGGAGTTTGCAAGGATCTGCTACAACAAGCTTGGACAAACTGACAGCCAAGACACAGTTTTCGACCAATCAATAGATTATAATTATTTGCGTATTATGGGAGGAATTTGAGAAGATCTCGAAATCGAGTTGTTAGTATGGTACGCAGAAGACTTGTGCAGAATATGCCTCTGATTCCGTTGTCAATCCGTAGGGGCTAGCACGTAACTACATCTGTGGTAGGCGTGGCAAGCGCGTAGGGTGAGTGGAGAACACGACGGCAGCAAGGTACAGTGGGTTACAAAAGTTTCGTAACACTTTTGAACCCCGCTCTTCAACACCAACACATTCAAAATAACGCACCAACTTCAATCGCAAATATTATCATCCATTGTAATTATGCCGAGACCAGAGCACAGTTATTCTCCTTATATAAGAATAAGGATTGTAATAGCATACAATCTGGGCAAGAGTGCCTATAGTATTAGGATTGAGGAGGGCATTTGTAAGGGTTTAGTTTTTGGGATTATTAAATATTATTAAGATTAAGAGAGTGCTAAAGATTAATCTTACCTAGGATAATTATTTAAACTTATAAAATGTAATAAAATATATATTTTTATAGTTATTAAGTATAATCCTTTTATTTAGAATAAGGAATTAATTAAAAAAGTTTATTTAATTTATTTAATTATAATTATAATTTAATTCTTTAAAAAAATTAAATATTAAATATTAAATTATACTTTAGTAGTTAGCAATCAGAATCAAGAATAATACTTACGTGCTATTTACTTGTTGTCCACGGTTGCCAACTGCTAGAAGCAAGGCCACAAAGTTGTAATATGAAAGCAATACGCCCTAATTTCTCTTCCTCCCTTCCCTCCTCAATAACCTACTCTTCGTGACTGAAATTGCTGCTAGCAGAGTAACTTAATATTAAAAGCTATAATAATAAAGAGCATTTTAGATTATAATAAACTAAAACAAAATTCTATACTAATAATATAAGCTTATAAATTAATTATAAAATTAATATTATAAAGTAAACAATTTATGCCTAATTACTTTTTATACTCACTATCTTTTGATAGTCCTACGAACTACTACTTATCACCTACCAACCATTTAATTGTTTCCTGCCCTATTGTCTACTAGAGACTTTTTTTCTCATATCTATTTTAGTCGTTGGTTGGTAGACCACATTTTAACTAGTCTCAGGCATATTGACACTGGCTACACACTTGGTGTTACGTTTCGGTCTATATATGATAAACTTCTGATAACATTATTCGTTTAAAACTTCTATTACAGTGTATTAACAACATAGTTGATACAATCGTTTCCATAACGGCCATTTTATCTTCTCTTCGTGTTCCGTCTCAAGCGAGTTGTGAACTCGGAAATATCGCCGACCTGTCTTAATATCCATATCCTCGATACGTACTATACTTGTACGGTACCACAGCTTATGAGCAAAATAGAAGATGAGGACGATTGGAATGGCCATTAATTTGAGGAAGATGTTCTTGACGATGCTGGCAGCGCTGGTATCCTGTTCCTGGCCATCAGCCACCAACGGTGAGACAGCGAGCCAGCCCTGTGCAATGAGGATAATCGCATAGCCAATACACCCAAAGTAGGAGCCCCAGACGCCTACATTAGAGCGGAAGTGCAGGTGTTCTAGGGTATTTGAACTATAGCTCCAGGCTTTCCGGAAGCGGATATGACACAAGCAGATGCTGGTCCAGGTAAAGAGTGCTGATAGACTACTAATCGATAGTAGCCAGTCAAAAAGAGTGCCTTGGGAAGGTAGATCGACCATGTAGGCTAGAAGACCGATACAACAGGCGAGTAGAATGGTGATCAAAGGACGACCATGCTTATCGATATAAGCAAAGATATGAGGCGCTTGTGACTGTTCAGCGAGCGCGACCAGTGTTCGAGTCGAGCCATAGACAGAAGAATTGCCAACGCTGATAATAGCAACAAGGATAACAGTATTCATGATGCTAGGAAGAATCGTGGTCCCCACGCTCTCGATGGCAATGACGAAGGGGCTAGCCGAAGCATCAGAGCTACTTTTGCCGCTGATGAGGCGGGGCTCGTTAGACGGTACCAAGAGGCCAACGAGCAGCAGTGCGACGACGTAGAACATAGTGATGCGCCAAAAGACCTGCTTGGCCGCAGTAGGTATCGATTTACGTGGGTTGGCGGTCTCAGCAGCAGCAAGACCAATAAGTTCAGTGCCATTAAAGGCAAATGCTGCCGTGATAAGAACAGAACAGAATCCTTTGAATCCGTTGCGAAAGGCGCCAGGGTCGCGCCAATATTCAGCACCAATGTAGCTGCTTTCTGGGCGACCACCGATGTTTGTGATAATGGCGAGCAAGCTGCGGTGGGTTATGATTAGAGAGGAAATTCAACCAGAAGGGTCGAGAGACTTACATAAAACCAATGATGGCAATGATTTTTATTATAGAGAAGATAAATTCAGCCTCACCATACATTTTGACACCTAATAGATTAATGATTACGATAACGAGAAGGAAGATAGTAATAAAAATAGACTTTGGTAATGAATCGTTCCAATATGAAATTGTGTATGCACCGGCAATGATTTCTAGAGGTAGAGTGAAAAGCCATTGCAAACAGTAACTAAGATAGAGGTTAGTATCTGCAATGAAAGTGTTACTATTACGCGGGGTTCAAACTGACTTCCAACCCATAGCAAAGCCCCATGAAGGATCGAGAAATCGAGTTGAATGGGCAGAGAAAGCACCGGCAATGGGAAACAGGACACAGAGCTCTGCGAGAGCCTGCATTGTGCAGTATTGCATCGTGCCAATGAAGATGTAGGCCAGGAGCAGCGAGGCCGGCCCACCATTATAGAGATCGGCTCCGGAGGCAACAAAGAGACCGAGACCTGCAGGGCATGATTAGCAATGGCTATAATACAGGACAAAACAGTATGATGCGAGCATGTTATGATGCAAGTACGGAAGGGAATGAATCGGATGCAGCTCTGGAGGACAGAGTAAGATAAAAGAGACAAGAACGCACCGATAGAGCCTCCAAACGCAATCATCTGCAGATGACGTCCCTTGAGGTCCCTCAGAAGTGCCGTATTAGCTGTTTTCACATTGGCCGCTCGCAAGTCGTAAAAGCGATCATCGAGTCTTGTTGGAGGCGGAGTGGGCCAATAGCCGTCGCTGCGTTTCCTGGGTCGCTTCTCAGCGCGACGAAACCCATCCAACCAGTCTGTGGCTTGGCGAGGTGACGGCGTTTGATCGACAGCAAAGATACTCCAAGAGTTTCCCTTGTTTGGCCTAGTGGCGCCGAGGTCGTTCATCTCGACGACCTCGACATCGCGTGTGAGCACAATATCACCTTTCATTTTTCTGATCCCAGACTGCGCAGCGCAGTAAAGATTACTGTGAAAAGAGGCAGGTCGTGTGCGGAGTAAGTTTTTCACCTCGCCCTCTTAAGATCTACTTAGGAGGGTTATTTATTGGAGGGTGTATGCCAGGGGCCAAAAATGGCCAAGCGACGTGACACTCAGGCAAGCCAACAGTGTGCAGCGCAGCAGCGATCGGTTCAGTGTAGAAAGAAACGAGTGTACGGAGAGCTAGTAAGGATGACTAGCCAGCCGCGGGGGGCGCTTGGACGAAGACGGGACAGGAATGGACGTAGGGTGTGGTGAAGTAAGTGGTTCTAGGACGGGATGGATGGGGTTGTGCTGGTGTTCACTTTTTTATCCTCTCACCCTCTCCTATTTCTGCGTTCAGGTGTTGGCTGGCCGCGAATTGCTCGCACATCATTCAATTCCTCGTGCA
The DNA here is from genome assembly GCA_930272665.1 of Mariannaea elegans. Taxonomy (NCBI): domain Eukaryota; kingdom Fungi; phylum Ascomycota; class Sordariomycetes; order Hypocreales; family Nectriaceae; genus Mariannaea; species Mariannaea elegans. The sequence goes on along the minus strand of CAKNEU010000232.1, from coordinate 2,345 downwards.
TATGAGCGGGCGGCCAGTTCTAGGGATGTTCCTACTGCGCGATCTCTGGGCTCGGCAACGATTCCCGGTTGGGAAGCTAGGGGCGGCGAGGTGCCCAGGGTGGGATCAGGGGACGGTGGTGGTGACGGGGCTATCTCCCGAGTCGTGTGGTGCTAAACCCCAGTTGAGGGGCCATGGACAAGTCAGGTACCTCAATAGATATCCGAAGTTGTGGCTGGCTCGCCGTCGGTAGCTTCCAGCAAGCGTCACACCCTGTACAATAATTAGTACATGGAATACATGGTATACACCTGCCGGTATCGCACCAGGTTTGTTGAATTGTGCCACGACAGGATTTGCTGCTCTCATTGTCTGCAACAGGTCGGTACCGGCTGGGACGCGATGGCGTGAGCATAAGGGAGCACGCAATGTGTCCCCGTTAGGCAGTCCACGACCGAGGTTCTTTCTCTACACCCTTGACCATTTAGAACATCAAATGCCCCAAAATGCCATGTGGGCGGGGGCTTATCGCGGCTAAAGCCCGTTTCAATCATCCAAGTCCGTGGTGGTTGTGAGAAATGCAGCGGCTAGAAGATAAGACGTGGCTAAAACGGTTCAATCTGCGATTTCCCACCTCGTCCACTCGGCCAGTGAAATTGAGGAGCAGACAGGTTCCCCATCCCATTGTCGTGCACCTCGCTGAGCCCTCGTCATCATCACTCAAGTGGCATGCTTGCCCTTTTGCACTCTTCTCCTCCCCAGAGAGCTAATGCCACTCGACGCACGCGCACGGAGCGCAACCTGATACCGTGACTTTGACATGGGTCTATGCACAATTAATCCTTCAAAGATCGTAGAGATCCGGAGGAAGGAAGGATATCCTAGCGCAATGGGTGAGGATATTGCTGAGCAGGCTCGGCCGAGTACCTGTATTGGGCGCTTTTGTCCTTTTCGCATGGCCCTACATCCCTATGCGCCGCCCCAATTTCAATGAAAAAGGATTTTTATGCCCTCTTATTGGTCTATGCTCTTATAGATCCTTTTTCACCCGAAAAAGGACTCGGAAATAATAGCTCCTATCCTACCTTTTTCTTAAAAATGGACAATAAGTCCTTCTCACTGGCCATTACTTTGTCCCTGTAACGGGCAGCTAGCACTTCGGCCGTTGCTGATAGTGCAGCTATCTTAGCCATTGCGGCAAAAGAGAACGGAATAACTTAACCAGCCTTTAAGTTACTTAGCTGTACCTATAGGGCATATTGTCTTAGGCAGGCACAGTCCTAAGACTTCCTCTAGGCTTCAGCTTGTAATAGTATGCTTCTTCCTCCTAAGTGTAGCTATTAGGGCTTCTATAGGTCCTATTTCCCCCAGATCCCTCAGTTTGTAAGCCTAAGCCGAGCTAGTGTATCTCTCTCTTATACTTCTATTGGGATTTGAACTTATGACCTTTTGGGCGGTTAAGTTATTTATAATGGACTGGCCCTACCTGGGGCTAAAGTAGTAGTTAGCACTTTTGTTATTGCTAATAGTATAGTTATTTTAGTTATTATAGTAAAAGAGAATAGAATAACTTAACTAGCCTTTAAGTTATTTAGCTATACCTATAGAGTATATTATTTTAAATATAGTCCTAAGACTTTCTCTAGGCTTTAGCCTATAATAGTTTCTCTTTATTATTATTTTCAGTTTTGCTTTTTCTTATTTTTAATTTCTAATTATATTAGTTTTACTAAGTATAATTATAATATATAAGCAATATATTATATGTAACGGTCGGGTCTAGGGTCAACATAAATCAGACAGTTCTGATTCTATGTTGGCAGAGAGGATAGGCCGTCAGGAGGTTCTAGCAATATAATATAGGGTATTACATCTAATAATATGCCAAAAGTAAATTAGTGTAACCAAGTTGTATTAATAGCTAAGGTAGCTAAAGTTCTATCTAACATGCTAATAAGTGTGTTTATATACTAAGATGTAATAAGGCGGTTTATGAGGTTCACTAAGTGAACTGAGTGAACTTTGCTGGGGGTTTACGCAGGTTTACAAGTAATCTAAAGTGAACTTTACTATAGTTGGTTGGATTTTTGTAAGGTGCTATTGTACGTAATAGGAGTGTATTTAATTTATAATATAATATCTCCTCTTTATTAGTCTTATCCCTAAGGCTATTAAAGTTAGCTATAATATTTTCATTTTTGTTAGTTTAACCTTTACTTATAAATATCTTTTTTAATAATATCTTTCTAATTATTATATTAGATTATATTTTTAAATTAAAATTTAAATATTTTAACTTAATTATATAAATTAAATAAAAGGGTATTAAAATTATATTATATTTTTACTATTTCTAAAATTAGTAA
>CAKNEU010000231.1:23151-38333 GCA_930272665.1 Mariannaea elegans | reverse complement strand
CAGGATCTTATGATCGGACAGTCAAGATCTGGGATGCAGCAACAGGCAAATGCGAGCAGACACTTGAGGGCCATAGCGACTCGGTAAGATCAGTTGTATTCTCAGCCGACGCCCGGCAGATCGCATCAGGGAAAGCTACTTCTGGAGGTATTACTCACTCTGGTTACAGTATCAGCAATGATAATATATGGATTACGAAAGATGGAAGGAGCATGCTTTGGCTACCTCTGGAGTATCGACCGTCAACAGTAACCGTAATGGAATCAACAGTCGCTATCGGCTGCAATTCAGGGCGTGTACTCATTACGAAGTTCTCTTAGAATGGAGGCAGATATAATTACTCCTTTGGATACAAGCAGTATTTTTCCCATTAGCGATCTACTTAGTTGGTTAGGTTTAACTCTCCTCGCGAAAGACATGGCTTCGGAAGCAGGAAGCCAAGCCGGTAACCATCTCCTACCTTAACTAGCCACCCCTATATTCACTAAGCTTCGAGTGTGCCCCAGGAAAACGCAGCGTTATTTCTCTCTCTTTAATTTTCTTTTCACATTGATCTCGGAGGGTCGAGCAAAATTTATACTAAAACAGTCTAAGGTGCAGCTGCGTTCTAGACCTAACGAGAGAAGAACTGACGCTGAACTTGGATCCCACTATACGTATCGCTTGATTGCTCCACATGTCTCAGAATGTCGGCCATCTTTCCTCCATGCATGGGTACAGCAAGGTCCCCCAGCTCGCCAAGCCGTGCAATTGTCCTCACAGTCCAACAAACCATCTGTTTTGCAATTAGTTTGCGCTTGCTGTAAAATTTATATAGCACTTGTTGACATTATTTATACCGACCATATGCTTAGAGACAATCACTGATGGTAAGTTACGCATGGCACTCGCCTACCCTCCACCACAAACTCCGTTCTGCTTCGACATGCATTTAGCAAGCCTATGCTTTGCGCATGTTATACAGATAGTGGAAGATGTTGCTGAGGTGTTTTACAGATGATTTCAGTACAAATGAGAAACAACCGCCCCCCTGCCTCCGGCCCCGACTTGACCCTTGGCATCGGTAAGCATGAAAATATATAACATCAAGGTCGAGCATATATTGACGATATGTTAATATTGGGTAACCACATAACTAGCTGATATACGTTGAGAATATTTTAACAATATATAGATAACGCAGTGAAAAGTAAACGGTGAAGTGTGAGTATATGTCCATTATTTATATATATGTTACTAAGTAATGGTCTACAGATATGATGTGTTAGCAGAGGCAGACAGCAGACGCAAATATTATTTTGCCTTACTAGTTGTTAAGTAGATAACACCCGCGCTACACCTTCTACCTCAACTTCAACCAACCACAACACAACGAAAAAAGCCTCTTTACTCAAGAAAGTTGGCAGAGCCACTTTCTAAACCCCAATATACCTAGAAACATTAAATAGGTAGTCAGAGGTGTTGAAAATGGCGTATTGATGCCAAAAGTGGCCTTTACTTGGGTGATTACGGAACAGAGGGGAGCATAATGCTGATTCCGGCCTCGAACGTCCGGATAAGAGCGAGATTGACAAAGTGTGCCAACAGCTCGCCACACAAATTTTGTCAAAACAGGGGTTCTAGAAAGTCTCATGATCAGATCTATCCCACCAGAGATTGAACGCGCCACTCTGTTGCTGGCAAGACTTAAAGCGCTGGCCCTCCGCGATTCCGCAAGCACATATCCACGTAGACAAATTGTGTGTCACTTGCTCAGCCAACAAAAAGATGACAAAAGCTCGGAAACTCTTGGACGGAGGGCTTTATACAACGAAATCCACGAATTTGAACCCTCTGTTGCTGACTCCTTGATGTGACTAAAGGTCAAGGAGGCAGCATTGAGGTCATTCATACGTGGTTTAATATACGACTGGGCCTTCCAGGTCTCGAGGCTATCCGTCAACGTAACTGCTGGAATATAGTTTGTCTAGGCGAGGAAACTCACAACCATACCCAAGCACAGAATCGAGGGAGGCTGAAGCGTGACGCGATACAGAGTGGCCTGAGGGAATTGGCCACAACGCTCAATGGGTCGCGGAAAGCGTGGTAGTAAGTTTTAAATGAAGAAAAACAAATTAACAAATGGATGAACCAAAAATAAAACAAAAATAGTCAAATTGAAGGGGTCAAAACTAATATTCCAGAGGCATATCTTCCCTCCATGTCGAAGACTAACGGCTCCCCGCTGTAGGGTAAGCCCACTGAAATCAGGTAACCACAATCACAATGGACGTACCAAGGAGTATTGAAGGTTATGACCGTAACGAGCTAGTTCTCGGTTCTTCCGGGAATAGAGAACGATAAATAAACCCATTCTCCCCAGATAGATTTTGGTTTTCCTTTCTTCATCATCAATAACTTAATCTAGCCCAATTGCAATATTCTATGACCACTTTCGCGTGTAGTAACTTGTCTAACACCAATAAGTAAGTAGATGCAACTTCCATATCTGCTGAATAGAACAAGTTTCTCATACACTTATCCTATTGGTAACCCCCAACAACTAGACTAATACAGGTTCTCTTTTCGTTGCACCATACAGAGGCCTAGCCTTTCACAGATATACACCAACTCTATTAGCACAACATTTAGGGAGCCATCATATTTCCCTATATATGATCTAAAAGAAAAGGGTTTAAACTATGAAAACCTACAAGACATCAGACATCCCGCCATCAATCACGATGTTCGTCCCGCATACATAACTAGAGAGTTGACTCCCGAGAAACACCACCAGGTGGGCCACCTCCTCTGCATTTGCGGTCCTTCCTAGCGGAACCGTGCCCAGTAACTTCTCGAAAGTTTCAGGTTGGTTCTTCTTGAACAACTTGAAGGGGCTCGGCTCTTGTGTTCCATCCGGAAACGTGACCGTGGGAGTCTCAATCATTCCCGGAGCGATGGAATTGATGCGGATACCTAAGGGACCAAGTTTACGGGAATAGTCCTTGGCAAGTGTCGCTTGAGCCCGCTTGAGCGTGGTGTATGGTCCTGTGATCCCGGGATGACGAGCCAGGAAACCTGCTAGGCTGCTTGTGACAACGATGGAACCTTTGTCGCCACGTTTCTCAAGATGAGGCGTCGCCGCATCAATTAGCGTAATGAGGCCCATGACGTCGGCTTGGAAGCTCTTATTCCAAGCATCATGGGTCGCAGCATGGATCAAAGGGGAAGCTGGGTCACGGAAATAATGTTAGCTTGTGAACTGGAATTTTGGTAGACCAACGAAGAGGCTTACCATTTGCAACAACAACGTCAATTCTTCCAAACTCTTCTGCGGCTTTCGCAACCCAAGACTCGATGGCGGACTGTTCACTAATATCGACGCTCGACCCCACAGCACGAGCACCGTCTGCTGCATCTTCAAAGGAAGCAAATTCATCACCTCGAATGTTTCGAGCACAATAAGAAACATTGGCTCCTTCGGAGAGAAAAGCTTCCACGACTGCCTTGCCAATTCCCTTGGAACCGCCTATGAAGAAGTGGTGTTAGCATGCTTGAAGAGATGGGTGTACCGGAACACAAATGAACCCACGTACCAGTCACCAGGACATGACTACCAGAGAGTTGAGTTAAGAAGCGAGGCATTTTTATAGGATCGTATGTCGATTAATTAATAGTTGGCAATGCTCTGTTCTGGAAAGTAATAGAGGTCTCAGAACTGGACCCAACAGCCTGATATTTATGCTTCAAGAGCTCAACATACGGAATGTTGTTTACTCATGATATGCGGGTCTTAGAACCTCCTGGAGACATCACGCAGTCCTTGTAACGATAGAAAGGCGATGCTGCCACCGCATCTTGTTTTCCTATTCTAGTATAGTATCGCCAGAGTCGATGTTCGGAATATTGCGACGTCTAGGTCCGGTACTAATATAAAACTAGCGTGAACTCAATCTTATTTTCCTATTTAGTCGGAGAGGATAGTATGTGTTTGAACTATTGGTTAACTACTAAATCTCCTTGAATGACTTGCTTGATAATCACGAGAGTCTGTACATCTGTAGGCGCGAGTACGGGGGACAGTGGGGGCACGCTAAGAGATCTTGTTTTCCTAAAGCAGTATAGCTAATGCCAAGGATCATCGCTGCATCCTTGAAAATACCGCTAGATCCGGAGTCATGGTGCGGACTTCGCCATCGGACTTTCATCAACGCGACATCATGTTTCTTTTCCTTGGCAATCTCGCTCTGGCAAATCTCAAAAATACCAAGCGGATAAGTCCAATATGCCCAAGGGATTTGTATTTGTGAACATCAGCGATGCACCAGGTCTTGGTGTGGCTGAGACCAAACGCGTGAGGGCCCATGTCACAAGGAGGAATTTCGCCCAGCGGCGTCAACGGATCGTTCAGCAATACCAAGAAGATGAAGTCTTGCAAAGGAGCCAAAAGAAAGCCATAAAAAATAATATCCGCCCATTCTCGAACCACAGGGAGCGTCAGCAGTCTATGACTCCACCGTTACCAGATCCAGTCACGGAGTATACACTACTCATGTCCCCGGCAGATACGGACCTTTGTGTGCGATACCGTATGGATGTTGATTCAATTAATTTATTTTCACTCGCTAACAGACGCGCAGTGATGCACGATTTTCGGCCCCTAGTCTTTCCGACTGGTACAGGGGCCCCTTACGGACTAGATGAGAACATATGGGCCGACCTGTTCGTATCTGAACCAGCTCTACTAAACGCATCAATGTTTGTGAAGCTCAGGTTCTTTTCTGAATGCACGCCTTCAATATCACGACAGGCATCCATGTACATTTGTATGGCTATCCGCCGCATCAATAGACAGCTGGGCGCGACTCTCAAGGACCTGAGCGATGGCATGCTAGCAGCCGTATTTATGCTAGGGGTTGGCGAAGTGAGTCAAGCGAACCCCTCAATGGTTTCACCTCCACTAATATAACCAGAGACTTGCAAATAATAAACCAGCATGGGATGCTCATGTCGAAGGCTTAACTCAGATGATAATACTGAGGCGGGCCCAAGGGGACGGGTTTATCCCACAATGGTTCGCGGACCTAATTTTATAGTACGTGGCATCGGTACACTAAAAGAAAAAGGCTAACGTAAAACATGAACAGCGACTCTATGAGTGAGAGTATCGTGTCCTCCGAGGCCCACTATACAAAGCACATCGACGCTGTTCGAGAGGACAACAGTCAACTCGTGGGTCAGGTTTCAAGCATCTCACGCAGGGTCAACCAACTCCGCGAAGCTCTTGACCAATACTATGACATTTCCGGATGCATAGAAGTAGAGAACCTCCAAATCCAGGACCAGGTTTCTGACCTTCATACCGACCTAAAAGTTCTTCTACACAGCAGATCCACTTACATCTGCGCCCTTGGACGGTCATTGGAGCTCTTTCTTTACTTATCCTGGCCACCTAGATCACAAATTGATTATGAGGTATTGGTAGAAAGACTCAAAGATGCGCTGGCAAATCCGTATACAAGTCCCTGCTCATCGTTTCACCTAAAAATATGGCAATACTTTGTCGGAGCTGTTGCGGTTGATGGCCATTCTGACACAAGAGAATGGTTTATGCATGAGCTGAGAAGGATGTTTCGAGTTATTGGAATATACAGCTGGGATGAAGCAACATTGATATTGAAAAGAACATTCTTCCCAAACTCTAGGCTGCTACATCGCTTCAAGAGTCTATGGTATGAGCTAGGGGTATTTTAGGAACACAAAGCTGTAATTGATGTTGAGAACAAATCAAATGATACGTCGGCTAAACTGTACATTAGCGGCTTCTGCTGCAGATTTGCGCTCTCTCTATTTCATAGAGTACGGATACCGGAGATGAATATGATTGAATAACGTTGATGCCACCTCTCAGGTTTACATTGTAAATTAGTATTGACAAAGGAGTTTAGATTGCTATCCAATTGTAACTATATTCAATTCGTTGTCCCGACTACTTGCTAATGCTTCACAACAATTTTGCCTCCAGCGTTATGAGAGTCAAGAGTCTCGTGGGCTGCTTGTATGTTCTCAAAGTCAAAAATATGCGTTGGCTTCGCAACCCATGCTCTGTTCTCAATTTTGTTGACAATTTCTTGCAGCGGGATAGCCGTCAAGGGGAACTCTGGAGAACCAAGAACTTTACTGTGAAACAAGCTGAAATGGACACCAGATTTCATCTCAACCATAGGATTGAAATCAGTTATGGGGTCCAAGCCACCTAGCCAACCAGCTTGTAGCATACGGCCACCGGTGCGAGTTAGGTTGATTGATTCTAGAAGAACGCTATTGCCAATAAGATTCAACACCTTATCAAATTCGAATCCTGAGGAAATAGTCTTGTCGAGCCCGGGTTTCTCAATTTGAATATCGACAGCACCCATTTCCTGCAACATCGAAAATCGTTCTTTGCGTCTCGTCGTTGCTGTTACCTTGGCGCCGGCATTGACAGCCAAGTTGACTGCTGCTTGGCCCAAGGTTGATGTGGCTCCGCGGATTAGGACCGACTCTCCGGCCTGCAAGTCGAGGATAGTGAAGAGACAGGAGTAAGATGTTGCGTAGACCTCGGGGATTGCAGCAAGTTCCTCCCAGGGAAGGTTTGACTTGATAGGAACAACATTTGTAACTGGAACGTTGACGAACTCTCCATAGCTGCCAGGTCGGTTCCGTCCCATGCCGCCCATCACACCCATGACTTTAGCGCCGATGGGAATTTCGCCACTGGGACAGGCCTCAACAATACCGACACATTCGAGACCGGTAATTGGGTTCCACTCGTCCCATTCCCCTTTGCGCATATGCATTTCGGCATGATTGAGACCGAATGCAGTCACTCGAATAAGAACCTCGCCAGCGATAGGGGTCGGTTTGGGAACTTGCTGAATCTTAAGGACCTCGGGGCCGCCAAATCGAGAGATTACGATTCCATTCATTGTTTCTGACATATTTTCAATCGGGGTTTAATTTTTAATTTTTTTAATTTTGAGAGAAATGCTGTTCGAATATGCTGGTGTTATGTTACATGAGAGTAATAAATCTGGAAGTGAACTTGGTTACTTTATATTCCAAAAATCTCGTCAATATCGTTTCTCTGGTCATTCAAATTTGTAAGCGAACGCCTCTTTTTCGTCATTTTTACTATTAGAGGATGACTATGCGCTGCAGATGCCATGGTGTTGTCGGCTGTAAGGCGTCACCGACTTGATTACTTATTATATTATGCAGACTACCAAATCGGGTCAGAATGGAGACCTTCGTACTATGGAGGGGGAATGGAATGTTTCTCACGGAAATCCCACAAAAATGTCCCCCGCGCCCTTCAAATGAGATGGTAAGACATACATAACTATGCGACATGAACTAAGCCGAAGCCGTTACATCCGGTTGATTCGGCTCAAGCGTGTAAGGACTAGCTCGCCTCCAACATCCCACCTATTGATTCCAAACAGTGACTGATCGGTTTTTTTAGGGTCCGTTTGTTGCCCTTGAGATGCTTAGTATCAATCTGTGCAATGACGGCAAGTGTCATAACTTAGAAGGTTCGATGATATTCACATGCGATAATACGTCCAAGTCGATTTTACCGTCCTGATTACTATTCATTTAAGAATTTAATTCGTAATTCACTCACACCGAGATATTAGGTTTCTTCTTCATGCTGTCTCTCCGTCACTAAGTGGTTAGTTGGTCTCCACATAGCGTACCAATACACTCTCACCACTGAGGATCGTTTTCAAGGTCATCCCAACAATGGTCCTAGCTTGAGACCTCTGGATATGTTACAAAGGAAGGACAGGCTAAAGTCACATTAGAAGGAGACAAACGTTATTCTTGCTCTCATTCAGTCTGGCCGGATATTTACACAGTCATCTTTGACGTCATCGGACACCAAGCGATTTTAAACTACATGCAGGAGTATGAGAAGAATACCGAGTGCCAGAAAACTACAACAACTAGATCTTCGCCACATCCAGAATGAATCTTCATTGCCGTCTACACTCGCCGTGACAGACAGCTTGTAGAAGCTATATCGGTTACCGAACTTCGAGGATGAGGACCAAATATGTCAGAGATTTTCATCCTGTAGAGAGGCTTGTTTCGCATATCGTGTATTTATACTCTATGCGACAAGCACTAACCATCTTTTAAGGCCTCTGAAATATACTATTTCAATCCATCTACGGACTTAAGAGAGCTCAAGAGAGCTCTAGTTTGTTAGCCCTGTCTTGGAGTGCAAGGCTTTGCCTTCCGATGGCCATGTCCCTTTGGTTGACTGGTGGAATTGGCCCCGGAGGAAGAGTGAACTTGAGTCGGTGGAATAACTGAAGACGATGCAGCAGTAGTGCTGGCTTGGACAATCAGGTCGCTTGTTTTGCTCAAGCTCTCTATTGTTGTCTCTCTCTCGAGGTTGTCAATATTTTCTGTGGCGGAAGTAATTCGTGCGCTGGGTGTTGAAGTCGTGACGGTCTCTTTGGCAGAAGTGCTTAAAGGCACAACACTGGATGAGGGAGAAGTCGAGCTCAGGTCCGATTCGTCCAAGCGATACAGCAGAGATCCCCAGCCCAAGCCGTCGTAATGTCCAGAGCCCTCACCCCAAGACCCAGCCCCTCCCTCAAAGCCACCGAACCATTTAAGTGTGTTGTTAAGATATGCTGTGGTCCATGGTGCTTCTTGGCCCTTGATTTGGACATAGTGGGCGTACAGAAGTTCCCATGTTGGGCGAATAGCACCACGGGACGCCGAGCTAATCTCCGTGTAGCTCACGATGCCGTTGGTGTAGGATTCGAATGGTACATCATTGCCTAAATTGTATCGAGCAAAGTACTCGGCACTATTACTGATTAGTGGAAGGTCTTCACGTAAAGGCATCACGACTAGAAAACAAACCCGAGAAGAATGCGACTGTTGTTGTATGCAAATAAGTCTTCACCCTGGTTCCACGCCTGTTGACCGATGACACCGAGCAGCTGCCAATCCATTGCAGAGTGTCCTTGGTCGCGACCTGATTCTTGACCTTGTCCCAATGGTTTGCCGGTGTTTGGTTCCTCCACAATGTTCGAAACGGCCTTATCGATGGCACCATTACCGTCACCATTCTTGAAGTAATCCACAGCGAAGTTCCATGTTGTCTCGTTGTCTGTAAGAACGCCGATGGCCATGATGGATGCAAGATTGCAGAGCTCCCAATTTGCGAAGAAATGTACCACGTTATGCTCAGAGGGTAAAGCATGGTTGATGAAATCAACATTCATGGGTAGAAAGATCTCAAGCATCATGGAACTAACAGCTGAAAGCCCATTTTGGGCAAACGGCGTGTAGTCTCGCAGAAGTTCAGCAGCATTAGCGAGCTCATATCCTTGCAAACCTGCGGTAAGATAATCATCATCGCCGCCACCCGAGAGGGATTCGAGTTTTTCAGCCCAAGCAATGAGAATTTTAGAGGCAGTTTCGGCGTACTCTTCCTCGCCTGAAATCTTCCAGCGAAGAGCGAGATTGAATGCGGCTGCTGCGTCATGCCACAAAAGCTCCCCGTTTGTGGCGCGTGACACTGTGCTTACGGCATTGTTGGTGTAAGATGTGCTTGAAAAGTCGAGGCTGGTCAACTTATTCCAAGAACTGTACCATGGATCCTGCTCAGCAGCAATCTTGGCCTTGGCTCGAGAGATGTCCTGATCGGTCACGAGAAGGCCGGGGTGGGTGAAGGCACAAACGAGGGGCAAAAATAAAAGGAGTGACAAGACACGAATGGCCATAATGAAAGAGGGAAAAAAATAATGATAAAGGAGAGGATTCGAAAATAATTTGGCAAGGAGCGGAAAACAAAGTGATATAATCCGCAAACATAAGAGCCTCAGTTTCACGGGGCTTGAATTAACAGGGCCGCGCTAACGTACGTTGACAACTTGTCAAAATCGGATAATGTTGAAGTGTTCAATCCTGAAACCGGGTTTAAACTCTAATAACTAGTTAACGCTGGTCCGTTAATCATACCCTGGACAAAATGTGTTAAGCGGACGGGTATAGTCTTCGATTCGGCTAGAGTGTGTGCTGATCCTTAATCTGTCTAAGACTCTGAGGCCCTAGTCATGTCGAAACCGAAACCAGGCTGCATTGATTGGCGGAAAGTTGTGAACTGGGCTCATACGGAGTAGTTACTATACCGGTAGTTCCCACGGAATCCGGGAATTATTGTAGTGTATTGATTAACATGCCGAGTTCGTCTACTAAGGTGATTCTTTCCCGCAGTGCCTTCTATCCACTGAGGAGAAAACACCCGATCTAGGACTCTGTACGCTCTATTTAAATCTCAAGGCTCGTTGATAGGTGGTTTAGGTAATAGTCCGCTAAGCAGCGCCTAATCGCGCAGTTCTATCCACGATCTATTCGACTGGGAGATCAGTTATATTTCCACCAAGATCTATCTGGTAAATATCACCCGAAGCTGCTTGCTTTTGCCTCCGACAACGTGCACTTAGCGACATCTTTCGCGTTGATGACCCCCAAGCTCCAATTGAACTACGTTACGGTACTTCTCTTTCACATCTGATGGCGAAAGGAGGGCCATTAAATTTCGTATCTCGGGTAAGTCGTCAAATATGTGCCGTATTATTCTCAGCAATGTTAAGTTCACATTTAATTAACTCGTCTTAAAAGTATTGGCAACGTGATCTGGTTTAGTCACTCCTCTCTCCAGTTCTCACCATGTAAGAAATGAAATAACGCCCACGAAGTTTCACGCACACGCTAACGTTGCAGTAATGGGGCATTTCTCCTGACGAAAGGGTTCGTGGCTGTATCCAGCCAGGTGGTCATGGGTTTCTGCCGGCCGTACGGTTGACTGAATCTACTTTTGTCTCAAAACTCATTTTGGAGGTTTATATCCACCCTAGGGGTATTATACCGACCGCAAATTGCTATTACGAATCTGTACATTAGTGTTATAGTAATATCATTCTTATTACGGGCCACAGCATTCTTTTCTAGAATGCAACTTGTAACATTTTTATTTTACGTTGCTGGTTTCCACACATCAAAGATGTCATTCACCATATCGGGCATATCTCTTCCAACAATCCAAGCAACAGCTGAACAGCCTGCAGACCCTGCCGATTTGACTGCATGGCCCTTTCTAAGGCGCAGTTAAATCGACCTGCAAAAATCACCAAGTTCCAGCAGTCATCCCCTACAACACGTCTCCTACAGCTCAACACACGGGCTCGACAGGGGCGGTCTAGCTCGTTAAAGCTTGATCTCTCGCGTACGCAAAATATCGATGCAGCTCTTATTTATATTTACGGAACTCAACGGACCACTCCTTGCAAACAATGTGCCAAAGGGAACGGCACTTTTCAAGGTTGTATTACAAGGAGCGATACTGCATCTGGTGCATGTGCCAACTGTACCTACTCATCAAGAGGTATGATGTGTTCATTCCATGGTAAGAGGTCAGATTTTATTTATTTATCCTAACTGTACTAAATGGTATATTTTAGATCGATTAAAAAATATACACAAAACTCAAGTACGAATACGCAAATTTCTTGAGACCTTGAATTCAGAGGAATTACATCTGCTTAATAAGGAGCTGAGTGAGAGATTAAAAAAAATTCCCATAACAAAGGAAAATGGGGGTAATCAGGGGCAACCAGGGGTAAGCTAGTGTGATTACATGATCAACATGTATTTAATATGGAAAATTTTCCCGTACGAAATTGAACATTGTCTTTCCTTTATTCTCTTTATTTCCAATGGCTGTAACTATTTGTAAAGAGTCGGGACGTTGTTTGAGGAAGATTGAAAGAAAACATGTCGGACCAGTAAGTTAGTTAATTTGTTTATTACGAGTCTAGTTATGTAAATAAGCATGTAATCAAATGTAATTAAATGTAATTAACCAATTATTATGTTAGCATCTATCCGGTTTAGCTTGTATCTAGCCGATCCAGCCTGCTACACCCCCATACCGTCTCCATAACCCAAAAAGGGGTTTGAGTCAACCGTGTGACCGTTGAGCCAGTTAGGTCAAAGAATTGAGTGTAAGTTCAATTGGGTTCTTCTTCTCTTCTTCTCTCTGGCTTTAGATAGACAATCTTATGTGACAATCGCCGTTGGACAGACCTAGTTTTCTAGGCAGAAAACTCCGGCACTGCAATTTTAGGCGCAACAGAGCTGGCCTGGGACGGTGCGAAACTGAATGTACGGTGACATACCCTTTGGGGGTCGGTCCTCTACTACCGGTAGTTCTGGCACGGGCGCTTCTTGGACTGTTATGGGGGTTCTGGCCAAAGAAAATTATTCCTCCGCTTAGATGGTAACCGTAAAACGAATTTGAGCAACGCTAATAACGGGCCGTCCCGTTTGAAATCCGGAATTTCCGTTCCCTATAATCACTCTTTTGAAGTCTTGAAATATTATGTGGTGTGAATGTTGAGCAAAGCTCATAATGCCGCGTGAGTTGGTGCATGATCATAGTTAACCCAATTAGAATAGAGATTACACAGGCAGCCGCCGCTCAGCCTCGCCAGCCCCTCATCTACTTTGGATGATCGGGGTAAGATCAAAGACGTTTTATAATAACTCATGAAGCGTAAACACGTGCGTTTATTGCCCGACCACGATGGATGGGCTCGGTGTTGCTGCCAACGTCATCGCGGTCATTGAGTTGTCCGCCAATGTGATTAAGCATTGCGTGCAATACGCTCAAGATGTCAAACATGCTAAAGACGACAAAGCGCGATTGTCCCGAGAGGCAATCTGCCTGCATTTAGCATTGAAGAATACTGACGAGGTACTAAATGGTCCGCAGGGTGCGAGGCTCAAGGGTTCCAGGGCACTCTCTGACGCAATGGGAAACAGCGAGACCCAACTCCGACGGTTAGACGAACTGCTTGCCTCTGGACAGACGACTAAGTCCGGGAAAAAGGCAAGTTCAAGTGCTTTGAAGTGGCCGTTTCAAAGCAAGGAGGTTGAAACGCTTATCCATGGCCTCAAGTGGTGCACTGAAGCCATCTCCTCAGCCCTGCAAGTTGACCAGACGTCAGTCCTAATACGCTCCATTCTGTGATGCACTAGGCTAATGAGACAGGAGTTCAGCGCGATCATTCTTGACATCGACCAGAGAACCGCTCTCGACCGACTCCCTATCGCTGAAGGGGCAAGCTACGACTCTCGTGCTGAGGAACACAACCCGACCTGTCTGCAAAATACCCGAGTCGACCTGCTCCAACAAATATATGAATGGGCTAAGGACCCTGATGCTAAGGCTATTTTCTGGCTCAACGGAATGGCTGGAACCGGAAAATCTACCATATCCCGTACGGTTGCTCAGTATTTTGCTGCGTCATGTCAGCTGGGTGGCAGTTTCTTCTTCAAGAGAGGAGAAGCTGACCGTGGGGGCTTAACCAAGTTCTTCACAACACTCGCAGCCCAGTTAGCCGAGAGAGAACCCGCCATCGCACCACACATCAGGGCTGCTATCGATGCTGATCCTAATATTGCTGGGAAAGCAGTACGGGAACAGTTTGAGAGGCTCATTATGCAGCCGCTGGGAAACATCCCTCAAGGTACTTGGAGACGGGTTCCGTTGGTGGTTGTTGTTGATGCCCTGGACGAATGCGACCAGGACGAGGATGTCAAACTTCTCATTAATCTTTTTTCTTGCACGACGGATCTGCAGTTTCCGAAACTAAAGATCCTCATCACAAGCAGACCGGAGCTGCCAATTCGACTTGGCTTTAATACTGTGAAGGCCAAATACCAAGATCTTGTGCTTCATGAAATACCATCAGGTATTATTGAGCACGATCTCTCTGCGTTTTTACACCATGAACTTGCGAAAATTAAGACCGAGTACAACTCATCTGTGTTTGAAAATCGACACCTGCCACTCGACTGGCCTGGAGAAGAAAATATTCAGGTTCTAGTGAAAATGGCCATTCCTCTCTTTATTTTTGCTACTACGGTTTGCCGTTTTCTTTCCGAACGCAAATTTGGCAATCCCAACAAGCAATTGAGACAAGTTTTGCAACTTCAACGAGAAAGCCAGGTTTCGCAACTCAGGGCTACATATCTTCCTGTCCTTAACAGGTTGATTGATGGCCTAGAGAGCTGGCAGCGGGGTACTCTCATTGAGCGGTTTCGACATATTGTTGGCTCTATTGTCGTTCTTAAGGATCCCCTCCCTATATCTGCACTAGGGCGACTTCTTAATGTAAAGAAGGAGACAATTGATGACCAACTGGACCTGCTTCATTCAGTCCTGAACATCCCTCTATCAGAACAATCTCCCGTCAGGCTGCTGCATCTCTCCTTCCGCGACTTCCTGGTAGATCCTAACGAACGTGGCAAGCATCACTTTTGGGTCGATGAGAAACAGGTTCATAATCAGTTGGCAATACACTGCCTTAATATCATGAACAAACACCTGGAAACAGATATATGCAAACTCGTGCAACCAGGAACAGACCGTGCATCTATTAGCCCTCAAGAAATCAGTTTACACATCCTTCCAGAGGTGCAATACGCTTGCCTTTACTGGGTTTATCACCAACAACAAGCTGATATACATGTTGATGACAATGGGGTAGTCTACAAATTCTTACTGCAACATTTTCTCCACTGGCTTGAAGTATTAAGCCTAATTAGAAGAACTTCAGAAAGCCTTACTATTATTAAAACTTTACAAGCAGTTTGTAAGGTAAGTAGGTATTAGGAAGCAAGGCATTACCGTTACTAATGAGATTTCAGTTGGAAGAGAGTAGAATGACAGCAGCCTTTCTCCAAGACGCACAGCGATTTATCCGCACCAATATATCAATACTAGACTCTGCGCCTCTTCAGATCTATTCCTCAGCTCTTGCTTTTACACCGAAGAAAAGTATTATACGAAACACATTTTTCCAAGATTACCAGATTCCAAAGTGGATGTCTCTTCCACCAGAACCAGAAGACAATTGGGACCAATGTCAACAGATCTTAGAAGGCCATACGTACGGGGTAAATTCAGTAGCCTTCTCGGCCGACTCAACCCTTGTGGCTTCAGCCTCTAACGATGAGACCATCCGGCTCTGGCGCATCAATGATGGTGCGTGCATCCAAGAGCTTAAGGGTCATACGGCCTCGGTAAACTCAGTAGCCTTCTCGGCCGACTCAACCCTTGTGGCTTCAGC
>CAKNEU010000231.1:0-23051 GCA_930272665.1 Mariannaea elegans | reverse complement strand
AGCCTCTGACGATGAGACCATCCGGCTCTGGCGCATCAATGATGGTGCGTGTATCCAAGAGCTTAAGGGTCATATGGCCTGGGTAAACTCAGTAGCCTTCTCGGCCGACTCAACCCTTGTGGCTTCGGCCTCTATCAATAAGACCATCCGGCTCTGGCGTATAAATGATGGCGCGTGCATCCAAGAAATAACTGAAATTTTCTCCTCTCAACTGCAATTTCACCATCAGAATTCATGCCTCTTGACTGATTCTGGCGCTATCTCTGTTACGGTTCCTATGTTATCTGAAAATATCACTATGCCTTTTACTAACTGCCTCTCCGGCATTGGGATTAGTGATGATAAGTGCTGGATTATGTGGAAGAAAAAGAGATTACTTCGGCTACCAGTACCATTTCGTCCTCATTGTTCTACGGTATCTGGGTTATCTGTTATTATTGGCTGTAACTCGGGGAGGGTGATTATCATAGGATTTGTTGATCACTGGCTGTTAGACTAGTTAAATCTAAGTGATGAAGATATATACTTATTGTCTACTAAATCACAAGCATT
Source organism: Mariannaea elegans (assembly GCA_930272665.1). Lineage (NCBI taxonomy): Eukaryota > Fungi > Ascomycota > Sordariomycetes > Hypocreales > Nectriaceae > Mariannaea > Mariannaea elegans. Next base: position 22,499 of record CAKNEU010000231.1, on the reverse strand, counting down.
ATTCATATCCAGTCTTTCTAACGCACTGTAAGACACTATAGTACATACTACACTCTTATACGGATTTTGTATCTTTGCTTTCTGAGGCTTGTAGGGTATTAAAGAAATATATCATTTTCTCCACAATAATTGTTGCGTGTACTGGAGATTGGCAGTGAGATTTTCAAGATATTCATTTAATCAATAGCTTCCCTGTTATTCAGTCTTTTTCGGTTGCTTGAATGAGTGAATTTTCTGCTCTTCAGGTGCGCAAAGCTTTTCAGCATTGGAAAATCACAACACTATTTGCGGCTGCTACTGTCGTACAACGACTCGACTAGGATCGGTGCGAATTGACTCATTGTGCCCCATAAATACAGATGGACGAAGTACGAAGTACGGATAGGTAAGGGCCTTCTTGAACTAGCCAATAGTTTTCCCTGTCGTATCCAATACGGCGCCCACACCAACGAACCCCTGTCGTATTTCGTATGCAGCCGACTTTCATTCCGTAAATTTGATCTCACCAGAAGCATCCTGAGGCTGACTTAGGCCATTTTAACCTCGTCTCTCATTCATCAAAATGTAAGTGAATCTCTTATAAATTTCTTACCATGTGCACACAGGATCATTTCTCTTCCCATTCTTCATTCCCCCCTTTTTACAATGTTCACCCGACCACGTTCAACAGGCCTTACAAGGTCCTTGATCCGCACAATGACAACCCAGGCCCGCGACAGCCAGACTTTCAAGCTCCCCGACGGTCGCACTTTAGGCTTCGCAGAATACGGTGCGCCAGGCGGTTATCCTCTACTCTATTTCCACGGCTACCCTTCTTGCCGCCTGGAAGCTGGCCCTACCGAAGCCCTGGCCCGTCGATACGGCTTCCGCATCCTTGCTTTGGACCGACCCGGCTTCGGCCTCTCCACACCGCAGCCCCACCGTCGCTTCCGCGACTGGCCGGAGGATGTCCGGGCCTTTGCTAAGGGCATGGATATCTCCCGCTTCGCCATCTTCGGCCTCTCTGGCGGCGGACCTTTTGCCCTAGCATGTGCGCGTTTTCTCCCTAAGGAATTGCTTACGGGGGTTTGCCTTTTCGCGAGCGGACCACCTTGGGCTGCCGGTCGCCACCACATGACGTGGATCCGGCGAGTAGCGAGCATATGGTCCATGTACGCGCCGAGAAGCATGACGGTGGCTGGGGATCTGTTTGTTGGCTTCTGGAAGTGGGTCGTATCCACGAATTTCGTCACTACGAGGCTCGATAAGTGGCTTGAAAAGTCCAAGAAGGACCGCGGCACGATTGAGGATGAGCATGTTGCAGAGTGGATGGAAGATAGACCGGTATCTGAAAAAAGGGAAGCCTTGATTCAACTGGTCGTCCGAGAACCATTCTTGCAAGGTTCTGAAGCGGCGGTTCATGAGGCGATGCTGTTGTCAGCGCAGAATTGGGGATTCAAGCTCGAGGATGTTGACTATAACGAGGTCAAGATATGGCATGGAGCTAAGGATGTCAATGCCCCCATAGCCGCGATCCGATATATGGCAGAGCGATTGCCTCACTGTACTCTGCATGAATTTCCAGGTGAAACGCATTACAGCATGTGGAAGCATATTGAAGGGGCACTGAAGGAGCTCGTCCCAAAGGAGGAGAAGTAGAAGGCGAGGCTTGGAACGGCTCCTCGTCTTTTTCCCGGATATTTAGTTTACTTTTTTGTACTACCACCTTTCCCATCTCCATTCTGCTCGGAGGACCGCCGAGGAATAATTTAGAAGGCACATATTTGGCATAGAGCATAATACGGTCGGGTAGACCTAATCCTTGCATAGTTCAGTAGATGACCTCAAATTCGAATGGGTCAACCCAGATTTACCCCTCCAACCATTGAAGGGAGACGATTTTAAATGACCTACGTATTTGTCTCAAAGATTAAATTCACCCAAGGCTCTGCATAATAACAACTACCTTTACAACAGTTCGACGATATTTCATTGCGAGACTTCCGTAATATGAAGAGGTCGAAAGTTCGTATTTAGTGATGTCGCAGGACTCAGGTGGCAAGGGTCGTTGCTTTGTGCAAAGCATGCCTCGATATACCGTGTAAGAGCCGATGGATGCTGTCTGGCTGGATGGTAAGGTCGATGTGCTCACTTTGGCAGTGCGAAACGGATGAGATGGCTCAGTGAAAAACCATATGTGGTACAAGTTGCGTGCTCTGACTACGGAGGTATAGTGGGATTCCTGTACGATTAAGTTTCGGTCAGGTCGGTTCACACATCGAAAACTGTTGATATACCTACAATGGCGAGACTCCGATGGTATATAATCGCTCAATCCCGCTGAGCCTTTGCTAAGTTCCGCCTTGATCGAGCTCGAGGTTTCCATGGGGTCATAAGGCTCGTAGACTTCGTCTGAATCTTGGCCGTAACAGTCTTTTTCTCGTTTCCGCCTTCATCAGTTTTGTGAGGATGACATCGAGTCCAAATGGAATATTCCATGAGTCGCTTCGCAATTCTGAAGATGTCAGCTCTTGTGGGGGTAGTATCACCCATGGGCTTCACAGCAATTTAACGAAGCCTCGAGGAGATAGAGCACACTTGGGGGAAATGTTCTGCTTAGTTGTCTTACTGGGTTAATCAGCCTGCTCGTACCAGGGTATTTTCTTTGCTGCTACCACGGCCCCCAGGCCAGAAAAAAAACCATGTCATTGCATGTGGAGGGCCGGATTCTAGTAGTTTCTTGATAGTTTGTCTAGATCATGAGCTGGCCCTACTACGGTAGCACATTAGCGAGGCTCCCGCAAAGGGGCAAATGCAAAAAACATCTCAAGTTATTCGCACGACAGTCCCTATAAGTATAGTGTATGCCCTCTATACTTATAGTGGATGGCTCCTATATTTATAGCATATAGCCCCTATCTCTGACTGCCCGGAGGCCCCGCGAGCGAACCTTCTCTACGCTGCCCCTGTCAACGACACCACAATAATAACAATCAAATACACCAAAACTTTCATACAATTAATTCAAATGCTGTGAAGAGTACACAAGAGGCAATCAATGCCTTTGATAAAGACTGCGTTATTAGTAAGAAAAATAGCGGACCCGAGCAAGTAGCTGATAACACCTGCCGCCCCGATTTTAATGAAGAGCCCGACCGAGGCTCTCAATTTCAACCTTTTCAATTTACCCAACGCGAATCCATTTATCATAACCTGCCTAACAGCCCGTTGTTGGTTTTCTAATTTTTCATACCTATTTGGCTAGTTGAAAATGGGTCATGTACACAAATCAGTTTGCCGAGACCCGTCAGAAGGATCTGAACCCGCCGTAATGACTGCCAAGGCAGAAGATCAGCAGAGAACATCAGGGTGACATCGCTTCGAGAACTACCAAGCTGCGGACCGCAGACGTGATGACAATCGTCAGTCACGACGAAGCGGGACAAATACCTTGATGCAAGGAACAGAACTGAAACAGTCAGTGGGCGCCTCGTGGCCGGGCCTGGGAACTTACAACTCCTCGCAGAGGAAAAATCCTACAGTCCCAATATGTTGATTTAGTCTGCCATCCTGGTGATAATTGTATCGGCCGTCGTCGCGTCGTCCTCGTTGTCGGTCATTTCCTCGCCAATTGCCACGATATGTATTTCACCCTCTGTTACGGGAATAATTTCCCATTTGTAAGCCATTACCATCATCTCCGTTGCAAAAGTCGTCAAATGTACGGTTGTTCGGGATTCTCTGTAGAGGGTTTGTGCTTCTTGTGCCGCCTATACCAGGTCGATGGTCGACTCGGCCTCGCCGCCACCTCGCAAGGCGATTATTTCGGGGGGGATAAGTAAGGCGAGGTCCCATTTCTGGGAAAGGTCTAATAGACTGTTTGCGCCGGCATATTGTCTTTGGCGTGAGCTCCAGAGTGGGTAATGTAGGTTTATGATGCGGGAAGGCATATTTTGGTTTCAAATGGCTTAGCAGCACGCCCATCCTCCCTAACCCAGCCATGTCTAAGATTCGATTGTTATTTCGATGGATGCTGATAAGTTCGGATTTAAATGGCAGGCGTTTCGTCGATATCCAGGATCAGAGAGACCCAGACAAAAGTTTCGGCAAATTAATTCCCAAATACGGGGGGCAAGCTACCACAGAGTCAACTTGCTGTAATGATACCTGCAATATATGCAATACAAACTGTAGCGCCGCGTCTGAACTCTCCGACTCCCATTTACCAGTTAGCTTAGGACTTATCATTATATCATTAAGGTCATATATCAGATAGATCATATGGAGAAGTTTCAGACAATGATCTAGCTATAATGGGAAATATTGCAGGTTGCAGCAATATCTGGAGCCGCTCAGGCTCCCAAAGTCCTCCTTGACCCCGACAGCGACGAGGCCGAGGCCGCTCAGGGTTTTCTAGGACCGGATTTTAAGGAGGAGGACGTTGGGGGATTAATATACACATAGATATTTGAGAAATACCTTTCACGTATTTAACTACAGTTGCCTCCAAAGCCATCTTAAGGCCTTAACGGGCTACCATACTACAGTGAAACAAATAAAATGTCCACCGTTCTGGAGTTGTTCTGATTGCCGAAAGCTTTAATCTCTCCCTCTAACATGCCATCTTCTTTGAAAGGATACCCTATTCTTCAGTTAGATGGAAATATAAACTTCTTCAGCTTAGCCATGCCCATTAAGTCCCCTTCCACAGTCCCTGCCATCTCTCTATCAACCCAACCCTCAGTATAGCCGCCACCAAAATCAGTCATCCATGCATTATTTTCCCGGTCAATCAAAACATTTTCTGCCTTGACATCTCCCCAGATAATACCGGCCTTGTGTAGCTCCGTGAGGGTAACATCAAGCTGATCTTGCCGCCGTTTTCTCATCGCCAGTGGAGGTTCGTCAGGTTCGTCGGGATGGATTCTGGTGGATAGTGGATTATCGGCATTATCAATATAGGTTAATAACAGGCCAAGAATAAAGTCACTATCATCCATAACGACACCATATAGGTTGCATAGGTTTAGATGAGAGTTTAGACCAGCTGTAAGAATCTTTTGATAGGTCTGAAGCTCCTGTTTAATCTGGACGCTGGATGTACATAGCTTAAAGAAGCATTCAATCTGGCGGTTGTCAATAAGAACCTTGTTGGGTGGATTGAAGAGCGCATCCTCGGGATTTTTGGAACTCAAGACAATCCCAGCTGGATCATAGAAAGCGGTCCATGTCTCCAAGTCGTTGAGGAAGTCGTCATCGAAACGGACGAATGACGGCCGATAAGGCGATCGTTCCACTGCAATACGGCGAGGGTGCAGTTGTTCATCAACAATATCCAAGGCAAAAACAAAAAACTCTGGGAAAAGATGTTCTTTCAGAGTGATATCCTTTATCGGATGTAATGGGTTAGGCGCGAGCTCGGTGAAGAGCGGGTAAAATGGCGCCATAACCCATTCGTAGACATCAGTATCGTAGATATCACCGAGGACCTCTTCGCTAGACCGAAGCACCTCCAGGTACGATAGATATTTGTCCGTCATGATAGGAGAGTCGATAAAATTGGACGGCGAGACGTTGATATAGAAGGCCTTGCTGTTTCGGCGGACCTTAAAGCGTGCATCACGATCATCATCGCGGTTGCCGGTGATGTAGCCTTCGATCTTGTATCTTGGCGCGTTTGTCATTTTGGAGGCTGGCGTGTGGGGAGTAGAAAGAATAGACACCGATACCATAAAAGGACCATGAATGCTAGTGCCTTTTGCAAGCAGTAACGCTCGTCGTTGTTGGTGTTAATCGTTCACCCCAACGCACATCGTCAGCAGCAAAGAGCTATGATTGGTCTGCTAATTAAATAGGGTGGTTGAGAAGAGAAGGGCTATCATGTGATTAATTAACCATCTGTCCCTTATTTCCAAAGCGTCCACTTCCGACTTCCAATTTACAACCTTTATAAACTAGATCCTATCTCAAATAACAATCCATAAATCCAGTCCTATGCTTAATCACTTTAGTTCAGAAATCCCAGCAGTGCCAGAATGGCATCTTATTTAGTCCAATCAGCTTAGAGCTTCCTTAATCTTCCTTAGTCGTCTCAATCGTCTCGTGTCTCAGCAATTCCAGTCTCACCTCAGCAACAGTCATATTATGGGGCGCCTTGTTGCCAATGATATCTCTCTTACCCACCCTCGATTCAAGCAAAATGCCATCCAATGACCAGCAACGTGATAGCTGCACGTATAAGCTATACAGATCTCATTGGGTGGGAATTATTTGGCCATCTATGTTTGTTGTCGTCTCGCCCAGCTCCAACGCCACCTGGTCTAGCATCCTGCTTTGCACCTCATAGTCCGTACATGCGAAAGCTGGTGTACACAGCAGACCCTTTCGACCGAAGTTATTCTGTTGCAATGGCCACTTTTCTTCACACTTTATCTTGACGCTCACCGGTGTTAACAGTATATTGGCGGTCATCTTGAAGTCGGTGGTATACTCTAGCTGGCGCTCGGCGAGGTAGAGCTGCCTCTTGCTCACTAGGCTGCCCCAGATGATATAGTCCTCGAAGCAGGACTTAGTGCCGAGCACGTCCAGGCCGTTGACCAAATCGTCGATCTTGGCTCTCTTCAGGACGACCTTGGTCCTAATCCGGCTAATCTCAAGCTGTGGAACATGCCGGTCTTAGCAAAGACGTCGCCGACGCTCTCCTCCCTGCGCTTGTCGCGCTCAGGCGAAACCTTGAGCTCGTTGAGCTCGTTGCGCACGTGTATGTCGATGTTTTTCATGCTTGGCATCTTGAGCAGCCGGAAACTCTCGCATGGCATGGCTTGCTGGGACGCCAGGTGGCGCAGGAAGCGGAACATCTCGTTGAGGGATCGCAGCCTAGCAAAGGGCGAGAAGCGGCTCGGCAGGTTGTCCATAAGAAGTGCTCGAGGGACGTATTCATAATCTTCTAGAAGGCCTCCTGCTGCATGCTCTCTAACGCGATGAACAGGGCTGTTTGCTGTTTTCCCAGTCGCTTTAACTCCTCGTCCATGTCGTTGGCGGCCTCGCTCGCTGTCCGGCTTGCTTGTGCCATGGCGACCCTCCTGAGCTTCTGGAGTAGCTCCATGTCTTCATCACCGCCGCCTTCGTTGCCTGATATGGAGAGAGTGATTGAATCGAACGCCTCTATTCGCTTCTCCAGCCTGTATCGCAGCATCTGCGTCTCCCCGAGCAGCATCTTCACTGGGCCCAGTAGCCTCTTTTTGACCTTGATCTCCTCCTCGATGATTTGCACTGCGAGCCGTTTGGTAGGAATGATGAGCTGTTTGTAGGCCTTCTTAGCCGCGAGCTCTCGTAGAACCTGGTTTTCGTCCACGCTGTTGCGCGGCAGTTGCGACTTGGAGATAGAGCCTTGAATACGATGGCCCAGGGCGGCGGCATAGATGTTGCTGACAGTGAAGTAGGCGAGGGCGTTAGGCTCACGAGATAGGGTGAAATAGGCGACTCCTCCACGGGAACCGTGACTAGACATAGCCGTTATTCTCCCCTCTGACGAGGGCCATGCCGGACTGGAGCGTCGAAACGGCGCTTTCATGTCGCGCCACATCAGTCTCGAGACAATGGATGTGTGATGCCAGATCATCGACCTTGGACAATGCTTTGCTCCCTGCCGGGCTCCGATGGTCACATTCGTGACGCAGGGCTTTCAATCTCCTGGCATGAGTGTCTTTTTTCTTGCTGTATACCGCAAAGTCACAGATGCTGTGGTCATCATGTACAAGGTGAGCGTTCCGGTGACTCTTCTATCGTATTCTTGATCGTTTCGCCAAAGCTACCCTCTTGGTGATCCGTCACTTTCCAGTCGGAGATGATCGTCTTCGAAGTAACCGGCGGAATCTCGGCGACGCCCCTGGGCCAAGGCCAATTAGGTACTGCAGTGCAGGTGCTATGGTTCACCTCCACATCCTCATCAGTATCTTGGCGACAAATGTTAAGTAGTATTTTTTGCAGCGGTTCATTGAGATTCTCATAGTCGCGGTTGGCATTGGATTTTTCACGCTTCAAGAGTGAGAGATGATTCTGAGGAAGTTCGAGATCCTTTGTGTAAGACGTCGCAACCTCTCGCATCACCCTGTCAAGCTGGTTGTCGTTGAAACAATGCTTTGCCCCCCCTGAATTTACGACGGTGTTGATAACCACACCAGGCTCGCCTGCGAGATCTTCGACCAAGCCCGCGAGAGCACACTTTGCGAAGTAGCATTCGATCGGACCCATGCTCCTGGGGAAATTGTCCACGAAGTGGTGGCAGGCCCAGACCCGGGTGAACTTGTTAAAGTCTCGCTCTCGAATTCTCAGTTCTTCCGAGAAACGATCTTTGGGGCTAAATTTCGTGCGGACAACGTAGTAGCTAATCTCTTCGGCCGCGTTGGGCAGCGTCAGGTTGAAGACGTAGATGAACTCACGCACTGCCTTCTGAAAGTCGCCGCCGTAGTTCTCCTTGACGACGAAGCACACCGCATGGATTTCACCCACCTGCAGCAGCGCCTGGTAGATGGCGAGCTTATGGCGCTCGTCCACGATCGCCATTCCGTGGCTGTCTCCCGCCGACTCGTCCTCGTCGCCTCATCACAGCTTCCGCTCCCTTGCGTTAGAAGAGTCGCTGAGCCCAGGCGTATCGACTCTAAGGTTCAGAGAGCAACCTCCTAACTGCCTCATACGCAGAGAAGTCTATCGGCTTTAGATAATATATCCTGAATTCAAGTGCCATAGATGAATGGTTGAGAGATTTGCTCGTACAAATACTCTAGTAAGTCGGATTGAGCTGCTTGACTAGAAAGTCCTTAATTTGCAAACTGGGACTTTAAGGTCTGAAGGCTGGTTTCGGAGTCGCCCCGTACGAGAAGGAGTCTATTGGTTTGGTCAAAATCCTCAGGTATGGAATACCAGAATTAAATAATGAAATAATATCCTCTCGTACGCCCTCAATGTTTTTTTGGAGCTGGCATTTTCTCGAACGGGCTGCCGCAGATGCCGGGTTTCGGGATTTTGAGAGTTGCATTTGCACCGTTGCGGGAGCCTCGCTAATGTGCGACCGTAGTGGAGTGGGGGTGCCTGAGTCAATTCGATTTCGGTGGGAGTTGGCCTTACTTGCCGATAACATTGTCCATTCTTTCGGTCTTCCCGTTCCAAATAATCAAATGCTCATCTTGTGGGACAAGTGGCTGATACGGCAAGCCAGGTCCGGCACTTCCTACGAGAAAACAGAGTACGCGGTGTTTGGCTATTTAGTTCATTACAACACTACTCCAGTTCCAACCATGGCTTAGGGGCCGCCATTTGACCGCTTTTCACACTACCTCTTAGCGGCAATTGCTGAACTCGGCCTATCGATCGAGGAGTCTTGTGTAGAAGCTGACAAAATGGTGGCATTTATGGGAAAAAGTCGAAAATTTCCACATGGATCGCATTGTCAGGGATCCTGTTGCTACTGAACGAGGACGGGCTTGGTTTTAGCCAATTGGTCGAGCGATTCGCTAGTCGCTATCGCGTCGCAGGTCTAGTTCAAGGCGACGTCAGCATCACAGCTCATATTTATTACTAAGGTCGGACTTGGTTCCTGAATTTCGGCCTTCCTCACCATCCCCACCGTTAAATTAAGTCAGGTCTTTACTCTACTATTAGTTTATCTTAGAAATCAAGGGGTATTACTTCTAGGGAAATACACAAAGTGAATTGCAATGCATATTAGAAGGTCCGGGAAAGTTTGTTGTCTGAAGTATGACTGCTGGTCATCCATACCACAAGGCTCCAAGTGGACAAGCTGGTTGCCGCCTGTAAATCATCTTATTATATTTCGTTTATGCTAGCATAATTACGAAGTACAGTTACAATTACAATTACAATTATTACGCCTGGCAGCTTATTGCCAAAAAGGCATTAATTGCTCAAATTGTAGTTATGAGCAAAAGTATCCTATTGTCTAACTAAACAGTGGTTGGATGGATAAACTTTGGGCACTGTACCAATATTAATTCTCTGACTATGCATGCACTAAATGACTTAGAACATTACACATGAGCCAAAGCTGGCTCAAAATAATAAGCGTATTCGGCCTACGACTATTTTGGAATGTGTAATAACTACGTAGTCTTTATTACCGTTCTGTCTATAGTGCAATTTAAACTAATTTCTACAAAACTGACCCATAGTGCATGTTAGTGCTTTACACACTAGGTATCGATAGCTTGAGGTTGGAGTGCTTCTCGCCGCCTACCTCTTTGGTTCCTCCATCTCTCTCGTCTTTGCAACCCATAAACAAACGGTTCAGCACTCTTTCCAGCAGCGAATTCCCTGCACTGAGCCATAGAGGCCTGAAAGTATGGGATTATGCATGATACAAAACCTTCCTCCAGCCTTCCCAGGTATCGAATCACCATACTGCGAATTCAAGTCTCCTCAGCCATCAGCACCCCCTCATACTACCTTCGTCAAGCATCTCAATTATTAAAGCTACAGTACACTTCTTACAGCATTCGAAATTTTGCTACTCGTATGCATACGCTAACATTACAATAGCAATCAGGTTAAGCGTTGGAATATAGCTACCGGTATAATTTACAATTTGTAGAAAATAGCACTAGGAATCAACTCCTCCATGCCTCTAGCGTGGAGAAGGATGAGATAGTATCTGGATGCTTTATACCAAGAACCTGTTGCTGGGTTTGGGCACACTTCTCCATCAAGACTAATGCCTCTTCATATCGATTTTGATCTCTCCAAGTAAAAGCGAGATTGGCCATGCTGGTGAGTGTAGAAGGATGATCTGGCCCTAGCTTGCTCTTGCGAGTCTCCATCACTTGCACCTCCAGCTTCTCTGCCTCTTCCCATCGGCCCTGGTTCCAAAATGTTGATGCAAGATTGGCCATGCTGGTGAGTGTATCTGGATGATCTAGCCCTAGCTTGCTCTTGCTCATCTCCATCACTTGCACGTCCAGCTTCTCTGCCTCCTCCCATCGGCCCTGGTTCCTGTATGTTGATGCAAGAATTGACACACTTGCAAGAGTGGCTATATATTCTCTCCCTAGCTTCTTTTCATATACCCTTTTCGCTTTATAGCTCATCTTTTCTGCAATACCATACATACCCCGCTCTAGAGCATACCATCCTCCATTATGGAGAAGATTTGCCCACACCTCCTTTACATTATCATTCTTCGGATAATGCTCAACTGCTGCTTCAGCGTGTGGAAAGAGTGTCCGACATAGTCCCCAGTTCTTATAGTCTCCAGTCGGAAACGATTGAGCCATAAGCGTAATGTACTGATCCTTAAAAGTCTCCTGAACATTACTGGCTTCGAGCCACTTTCTTGTGGATAGTTGGATGAGTCCATGCATCTCAAACATATCTTCTCTTTCAGCAATAGTGATCAGGCAATAGTCTCTAAGCATTGCCACATCATCTTCAAATTCAGCATCTGCCTCACTATGATCGCTGTTGGATTGTGAATCTGTTCCCTCATCCATACTTGCTAGAATATCACTAGGAACGCTTCTGGAGGACTTCAGGAGCCACTTAGGGATGCCTTGTCGGTTAAAGAAGCTCATAAGCGAGAGCAGATCTGCTGCAGGAGGCCGCTTGGTGCGGATATAGTTAAACGACAACTGCCAGGTTGTAAGAATAGCATTTGACGCGCCTCCATCTCGCCGTAGGTCACCAGCATCATATCCAAGAAGCCTTATTCTTCTGCTGTCACTCTTTTGAAAGTCGGCTAAGTACCTCTCAAGTGAGGTTAGCGGCGCCCGCGATTGTATATAAGCTGCCGCTTGGCTGATGGCTAGTGGAATAAAATCGAGGGCCCGCACCAGATCTGCTGCTGTAATCACATCTGATAGCGATCCTAGTCTATTTTCCAGGAGCTTTAGAGCATATACTTCCATCATAGGACCCACTTCAATGATGGTCTGGCGGTTGTCAGTCAGTCTGTAGGCTAGGTCCTTGTTGCGTGTAGTAATAAGGATGGATCCATTTCGACTCTGTGGGATATATGCCGCTAATGGCCGGCCATGAGCATTTCCATTGACCCCAAACAATGCTTCATAATCATCAGCACTATCCAGTATCATGCACCATCTTTCCCAGGTGTCATTGCTAAGCAAGCAATAGACTAGCCGCATAGTATCAGCATTTGGCTGGTTTCGACCAGGGATTTTTGTAGCGTCTGCGATAGTCTTGAAAGATTCTTCGATTCGTGCCGCGGTGCCGGCGTGGACCCAGAAAACCCACACCTGGTCTTCTTCAGCTGCATTATAGTCTTTAAGCTGATGCGCAAATTCGATCGCAAGCTGTGACTTTCTGATATCTTGTCAGTAGAACACTTGAGTATAACAGCCTGGGGCCTACCCGACTCCGCCCAAACCGACGAGGGCAACACGACCTGCAGGTTCAGAGCACAACTGACGGATCCTCTCGAGGAAGTTGGCACGCGGGACAAAGTTCGGGTCACGACGGAAGGATGATGGCTGATAATGCGCTCGGAGGTGTGCTCGGTCGCTCTTCGGCAGTGCAAGCAAGCACGTATTAGTTAAGCTAGATTAAAGGAGCAAAAGGGCTGAAAATATACCAGCTGGCGGGTGAATAGTAACCTGTTGAGTAGGAACATAACTGAGGAGCTCGACCGCAAACGCGGCTGCTGTAGCAGAGGCATACCGCTGCTACTGATCATTCTTATGCGAATCAGCGTAATCACAGATGCCTCTGATCACAAGGCAGGGGAAGTAGTTCATCAGACCGGCAGCTTCCATTTCGACACAGAGACACCGCTCTCCGACAACATCTAAAAGACTGTCCCGGGTAGTGGCGTTCTTAATAAGGGTGTTACCAGAAGCGATAACTCCATAGTGGATTTTCGGATCAACCGTATCCCTCTGATCACGCTTGACCTCCCACAGTGGAGGACACATATCACAGGTATTGCCCTCGACATGGTCATACTCTGATATGAACAGCCGATCAAGTCCTGGGCCCTGATGGGTGTAGTCATTCCTAGCTTCCTTCATATGACGGTTGGCCATCCACATCGCTCGGAGCAGATCGGGAACCTTAGATGGCCCAATCTCATGTTCTGATTGCAGGCTTGCTAATGCATTAAGAAGACCTAGTGGAGGCATGTTGAGAGAGCCTTTCCGCTCCCATATTTGACCTGACTTTGCCTTTCCTAAGTCATACTGGATCACGCCTCCAGTTGTTCCATCAGGTTGACTGACAACAATATCCCCAAGTCGGATATCTTGACCTCGGGCAGGTTGAGCGATGCCTCCTCCAATGCCCACTAGCAAGCCAATCCTAATGTGAGGCAAAGAGGAGAGCAGTTTGGATGCTGTAGTTGCTGCAGAAGTGGTTCCATACACTCCAGCAGGGAGCGAAGCAATGACAATATTGTGACGTCCTACCCGGCCCCACGTATATGAATTCGGGTCGGATGGAGGTTGATCAAATTGTTGAGGGATATCGTGGCGATCATCAAGTAATGCAGTAGCTGCTGCGCGCTCGATGGGGAGAGCAGCAATCCATCCTACGGTATAAAATTGCGGACCGTCGAGTCTCGTCCTCATGATTGAGAGGGTCAAGTGTATCCGCTCGAACCCTTCAAGCGAAGTAATAGAAGCGGGGTCGAGGGATTGCGGGGTTAGCGGCGAGATATTCCGGAGGAACTGACAGTCGGCACGAGGACTAACTGGAAATAGACTTCTATTCAGCGATGGTAAGACGGCTGGAGTCTGTGTCCTACTGTTATATTGATGAGCTTGTTCTAGCTGGGTTGATCAGTTATTGATGAGGATGGATTGCTGGAGCTATGCAGCCTGGCGCTATTCCTGACTAGTCCATTCCTGCGGCTGATCAGGTATCAATTGTGCTTAAGTTATATGAATAAGCTATAGTCTCAGCCCCCTACCATGCATGTATGGCACAGCCACATTATCCATTAATGGACGTTTGGAGCTTTTTTCGAGTATGAACCGCAGTGTAATTGAATAAGTATGCATTCTAGAGATGGGCCATTGATGCTTGGTGCCTAAGGCACCAGCGCGTTGTTATTATTTTCGGCATCTCCAATCTAAGTGCGCAAACACTACTAACTACCATCAATTTGGGGTCTACATTAGATTGGATCAAAGGCCACACTCTCATACGACTTTTTCGATCACTCATTTTCACTTTAATTAATAATATTATTAAGTTAGTAATGTATTTATTACAGGTTAGGCCGGGTTGTAACTAGCTAGAATCTCACGCCCGAACACATGAAACTCTTCTCATAGCTGTCTTGAAATTCCGGCCCACGGGCTATGCTGGGCGGAACTCACACGGAGCTATGCCGGGTGGAACTCTCTCGCCGAAGGCTCTCCAACGTATAGCCGGAGAGTCGCCAACGCGGCCGCAAACCCTATGCAACCGGGAAATGTGCCGGCTGGAGTGCCGATGTGAACACACGCATAGTCACTAGGAAGGATAAAGGGAGGGGCTTCCACACGAAGCCCTTCTGTCTCCTTTTCTCTTCATACTTAGATAGACTAATACAGGTTCCCTTTTCGTTGCAACACAAACAAGGCCTAGCCTTTTACATTATTTATCGCAAAAGCCCCCATTTTAAGAGTTTTAACTCTGGGGTTCAGAGAGCAACCTCCCAGCTGCCTCATACGCAGAGAAGTCTATCGGCTTTAGATAATATATCCTAAATTCAAGTACCATAAATGAATAGCTGAGAGATTTGCTCGTACAAAGACTCTAAGTCGGATTGAGCTGCTTGACGGGAAAGTCCCCATTTTGCAGACGGGACTTTAAGATCTGAAGGCTGATTTCGGAGTCGCGCGTACGAGAAGAAGCCCATTGTTTTGGGTCAAAATCCTCAAGTATGGAATACCAGAATTAAATAATAAAATAGTATCTCTCGTACGCCCTCAAGATTCTTTGAAGTTGGCATTTTCCTCGTACGGGCTGCTGCAGATGCTGGGTTGAGGGATTTTGAAAGTTGCATTTGCACCGTTGCGGGAGCCTCTCTAATGTGCGACCGTACCACGCCTACTCATACAGTCAGCTGTTCCTATTTAGATTCGGAACCGTGGCCCACTATTAGGATTGGAGCTAGGGAAGTAAGTTAGTTAAAGCCTGGATTTGATCGTCGAGAAAGATGGCCTTCGCTATCGGATGTACGTGATTCAACTCGTGAGATTAGAACCGCTTTATTTGTTCGGAGCGCAATGTGCGCACCGAGGATTAAAACATCGGCGACGCAACGCGGCTTTAATAATGGTTCCTATCGCTATCGCTGTTACTATCACGATCACTATCATTGATCTATCAGGGTCTCCTCCACTTCACATAAGAAAAATGGCGCGGTCCCTGGCTAGAACCATTCGCAGAAGGATCTAATCTGTTTCTCCGCCTGGCTACGTAATTTATCACGTTCCTTCGGGGCCACATCTAATCCCGAACTCGTGAGACCATCCTGCTGACTCGACCATCTCCACCTCCCGGATACCTATCTCTCATCATCCGCCATGGATTACTGGTACCCCTCGTTGGCTACTCGCCTACCCAATCATGCATCTGAGGATTCTATCCTACTCTTGGCCTTCCCACCAAAGTGGATAGTCACCGCGGGGCAATTGCTTGGCCGGCAACATGGCCGACGATAACCTCATTTAAGCACCGACAACGGAGTTGCACTCAAAACTCCCTCAAACCCCCCCCCCCTGCTTGAACAGCTCCAAGTTCAGATCTTCCTTTATATCTTGTCAAGGATCGCTGACTTTTTTGATGAGAATTATTCCCCATCTCTACCATCCGATCCCCTCAGGAACTATACCCCACCTTCACTCCTCATAGCCGTTACCATGGCCAGCTACACTCTTCCCGAGCCATTCGCCAGCATCCCGAAGGAAAACTTCCTCTTTGGCCCCTCTCCCATTCAGGAGCTTCCCAGAATATCCGCTGCTCTGGGCGGCAAGATTGGCGTCTTTGCCAAGCGTGAGGACTGCAACTCCGGCCTCGCTTACGGTGGAAACAAGGTCCGCAAGCTTGAGTATGCTACTTCCCTGCAACCCATCAATCCTTATTAGAAATTTCACTTACACTCATGCACTAGATACCTCGCTTCCGAGGCTATTGCCCAAGGTTGCGATACCCTCGTCTCTATTGGGGGCGTTCAATCCAATCACACCCGCGCTGTCACCGCTGTCGCTAAGAAGCTCGGTCTCAAGGCTGCCACCGTCCAAGAGCACTGGGTCGATTGGGAGGACCCCGGCTATGAGAAGGTTGGCAACATTCAGCTCTCGCGCCTGATGGGTGGTGATGTCAGACTCGATCCCTCGACATTCGGCATTGAGCACAAGACTACTCTCGCTAAGCTCAAGGAGGAGATCGTCTCCAACGGAGGCAAGCCCTACTACATCCCCGCTGGAGCTTCGGATCATCCTCTGGGTGGTGTTGGTTTCGCCCGATGGGCCTATGAGGTTGAGGCTCAGGAGAAGGAGCTTGGTGTTTTCTTCGATACCATCATCGTGTGTGCCGTGACTGGCTCTACCTTTGGCGGCATGATCGCCGGCTTCAAGCTCCTCGAGAAGAACGGGTCTCCCAAGCGCAAAGTCATCGGCATCGACGCCTCTGGCAAGGTCCAACAAACCTTCGACCAGGTCCTCCGCATCGCCAAGTTCACTGGTGAGAAGATTGGTCTCAAGGCGGAGGACATCACCGAAGCCGACGTGATCCTGAACCCGGACTACAATGCCAAGATCTACGGCATTCCCGACGAGCAGACTATCGCT
Organism: Mariannaea elegans; assembly: GCA_930272665.1. Classification (NCBI taxonomy): domain Eukaryota; kingdom Fungi; phylum Ascomycota; class Sordariomycetes; order Hypocreales; family Nectriaceae; genus Mariannaea; species Mariannaea elegans. The sequence continues at coordinate 5,718 of CAKNEU010000231.1, read as the reverse complement.
GCCATGAAGTTCGGCGCTGAGACGGAGGCGTTCATCACTGACCCCGTTTACGAGGGTAAGAGTCTGGCGGGCATGATTGACTTGATCAAGACTGGAAAGATTGCGAGCGGCAATGTTTTGTATGCGCACTTGGGAGGCCAGTTGGCTCTGAACGCTTATTCGTCGCTGTGAGAACTGTATTTAATGAAATGATATCCATGAAGCATAAACGAATAAAAACAGTTAGATAAATTAAACCTGAGATTTTCCCTCCTTGACGTCGATAAAAGCCTGAAAAAAGTCCTGGGCGTCTTGTGCGCCATTAATTCTATGAGACCCGATGATATACGTTGGAACACCAGATCCAGCAAAAATCATTTTGTTCTGAGCAGCTTCTTCGTCCACGGCGCTCGCATCCACGTCCGTATTCAACCACTCATCAACGAGTTCAGCATCCAACCCCGCTGCTACAGCGACTCCCTTGAGGATATTCTTATCCGCGATATCCTTCTCCTGTTCATGGTAAGCCGCAAATATGCCATCAACAAGAGTATCCTGGACTTCAGGCCCGATTGTTTGGCTGAGACGAACGAGGCGATGCGCATGGCGCGTATCGCCGACTTTGCCACCACTTCGAAATGTGATTCCAACAGTCTTTCCGATCTGACCCATTCGCTGGTACAGCCTTGTTCGCTGCTCCGGTGTCATGTTGGCTAGCCTGACATCCGCCACTTCCGACTTATCCACACTATGAGTCGATGGACCATAGTTCAAATAATAAGGACGGTAGTTAAACACAAAACTGTCCAGTTTTCCGCCGGGATACGTCTTCTGATAGAGAGATATCGCCTGTTCCAACTGCCGCTTGGCAATGTAACACCACTTAATCCATGTGAGTGCCAGTGGTCGAGGAGGGGTGTCAATGGATGGACTCACCGCACAGACGAAGTCAAAGACGACATCAACTCCGATGGCAGTCATCTTGCTATTCCGGCTAACAAATGGTGCAATCGAACTGATAGTATTTAGGTGGCTTGTGAGTAAGTCGATGATGAGAAGATTGGATGAGCTCCCATCATTAAAGGAGGTTGGTAAAAGGCGGTCGCGATTTGCATAGTTGTTCATGCAATTTGTCAGGAGAACCACCCAAACCGGCGGGCTAAGAGAGGCTGAAGTGGCGCGACACAGGGAGGGCAAGGGAAATTAGCCACAACGCTCAATTGGTCGCAATACGGGCATGGCAGCGAGTAATTAAGAACCAAAGGACGAAATGGATAAAACAAAGACATAACAAATAGTTAAGGTCAAAACCAGTCAACTTAACACGATTTTGCGCAGCTACCCAAGGTACAGAGGCACCATCAACTGCCAACCGTAAATTTACATTGTTTGTACTAAAGTCAATGAAACGCACCTACCGCGACATTGGGATGTGTGGAACCTTATCTAATTAAATCGTTTATTCCTCTGATCAGCTCCAGAGCGATAGATTAGAAGACCATATAATAGTTGAGCAGGTATTGCAGCAATGTTCTTTCCCAACAATCATCGATTTACTTTTGCACAATAATTTTTGACATCAATGTCGGCTCACATAAATATTGCCTACCTTAACCCTCAGCAAGAGCCAACTGACTTGTAAGAATTCCAACAAAAACTGAGCTTTATTTTTCTGAATTAGTCATTCTACCAGACTCTGGGTATAAATTAGGATTATATTATACAATAAACCTATACGGAACCTCCAATTGATTCGCTTTCTGTATGAACCAGGAGCCACCCAGGGGAGTCCTTTAGGCCCAACAACCTCCAGCGTTCTCTCGGGGCCGACAAAGTCCCCCAAGTTCTCAACCTTCCCGACTGGTACATTGATGCACTTTGCCGACAGATCGACCCTAAAAATGTATATCTCTACTGGTCCAAAATCCAGTCTGGCGAAAATATTCCTCGAGACCAAGGCGAAAGCTTCATATCGCACAATGTGCTTCCGACATTACTGTATATAAACCACGGAAAGTGAGACGTAGGGGACGTAAAAGCAGAGGGAGAAAACATCAGAAATTTTTTTTTCTCTAACGCTGAAAGCATTCTGGACCTTGATTACGATGCTGAGCCACTTCAAAACTGGCTAGCAATGGCAAGATATAGCAATTTCATTCGTAAGTATGGAATATCTTCTCTACAGATGAAACCCACTGACATAGCTTGGCAGTCCATAGGGTCAAGTATGAGACCGAGAGCTTCGTCTATGTTGCAAACGAAACGTCTATTAAACAACAACGGACAGGAGAGGTCATTAGTGAGGAAGAGCCCGCCAAAAGTCTATCTAATGAGTGGGTGGCCCAGATCCTGGAGATTCGGGCTGCAGACAAGTATAATATTTACGCCCGCGTGTGTTGAATGTATTGGCCCAAAGATCTGCCAACTGGAATGATTCATGGCAATAATGAAACCACTGAGGGATGCTAGTTATCCCATGGAAAAAACGAGCTGATTGCCTTAAATCATAGTGCGTCATTCCTGCCTACTGCATAATTGGCTGCATCAGCCTAACACTTTGAGAATTAGTGGATATCATCAATGTTCGCAACGTTACCGGGCAAGCAACTGTGAGGCGATAGGACAAGTCGAGTAATTTCAACTGTCCGGATGGGCTGTATTGGCGGCAGGTGTTTGATTGCCGTCCTTCCGGCTTTCGGTAAGCGGACATCCTTCTCTTCTCCTTCCTCGCTGACATTCACCCTCTCAAGCCTACTAGACTGATGCTGAAAATTCCCATGAATCCCAATGATATATATCTCATGGTACATTGACTAGTCCAACTCTGGGGAATGGGTCACGACCTCCTCATGGCGTTACTCGAGCGCCTAAGCACTCAACAGCAACAGCGATGCGGCCAAATCATGCCCAAACGAACGAAGAGTAATATTCAGAAGGACCGAATGATCGGGCTGCACCAATACTGGCAATATTTACCATGGAGCCCTAGGAGTATCATGTACAGAAATACTAACTCCCAGCCATCTCAGGGCTCTTCATGGTGATGCTGATATTAAGTGACGGGCTACTATGGAGACTTTCCATCTACGAGAATCCATTTCGGCCGATTTGAAGTCATAGAATGAGGGGCTTGGTTTGCGAGAGTGATGTGAGCAGATACAAGCAAATTGGTGATGAATTGGGTTAGGCATTTAGAAATGGGAGAATTTAGGTATAATTGAGTGGCTCGTAATATGGATACCCTTTGCTTCTGCCTCCTTTCCTGTTTTGTCTCTCTCTCTTTGCGAATTCCCGTGGTTTAATGTCATTGCTAGCAAACCAACTTGGAATCTATTCTTCAAGTGCTCAGTGTCCCATCGACGGCGGCTGAAGTAATGTCCGCTATTAATGGCATGGGGTGTAAGTAGAAGTAGATCGGGAAGGAAATGGGGAAAGAATGTGTATTGAAGCTAATCTCCCTAATTAGCTTGTATCAAGGCGGCCAGTGGCCAATACAACACAGGTCTTCGATCAAACAGCTTTTAAGTTTGGTGTCCGTCTTTGCGTCGTCAGAGGGCGACCTCCCTCCAAGATAGAAGGGGATATTACTACTGTGGGTATGAGTGCATTAGAGCATCTCTGTGCGATATATTGTCCACTTCCAGCATCGGAAGAGGAAGTACTCAACTATCTATCCCGCATGTCCACAAGCGCACTTATCCAATAGCACCGCCTTAATATTAAAAAAAGGTATACATTTAATCTTGCTATACCTACCCTTGTTGTATAAGTATAATTGCTTCCTACTCACTGTGGAATTAGAGATATTAATGAGAGCCTTCGGAGATATTATATTAATTTAAAGCTTCTCTGATCAAGCTGATGTTTTGTTGCTTGTATAAGCGAGAACTGTATTATTCCCCACTATTCAGCAAGATTACCGAAGCAGAGTTAATTAGATCGAAATATGTTGATAGGAGGAGATAAAGTAGAGTACATCAGCTTTCAAACAAAGTCTGAAGGCCGAAAAGCCCTTCAAAGCTTTCAGAATCCAACATAAACAGCTTGCGTATCTCCTCATCGGGCATGAACATAGATGCATGGAAAATCAAACCATCTCTAACAGTTTCTGTAACCAAGGCGCCGTGATCATGAAGCAGTCTTAGCGCGTTTTCGCTTGATCTCCTGGCAGCCCACATGATTGGCGTATACCCATTGCAATCCGCAGTATCCTTACATATGCCCTCGACTGCGAGGAGAAGCTCGAGCACATTGTCGTGGCCATTTCCAGCAGCCCACGAGAGGGCTGTTCGGCCGATATGATCGCGGAGATCTGGATCGACGCCTTTGTGTCCAAGCAATGATTTGACGCATTCATGGTGTCCTCCTTGTGCAGCCCAAATCAGTGGTGTTTTGCGGCGACGATCTACAGTGACATCTGCTCCCTGTTTAAGCAACAGATTGACTACCTGCCACTGGCCATGGGCTGCAGCCTGGATAAGTGGCGTCTCCGAATACTTATTCGCAGTAGCGACATCTGACCCCTTCTCCAACAGCAGTTGGACCACCTCCAAGTGACCATTACTTGAAGCTGCATCAAGCGGGGTCCATCCATTGCTATTTGCAATAGTCAAGTCTGCTCCCTTCTCCAGCAGCAACTTGACCACCTTCAAGTGACCATTGCTTGAGGCTGTATAGAGTGGGGTCGATCCATTGCTATCTGCAATAGTCAAGTCTGCTCCCTTCTCTAGCAGCAACTTGACTACCTTCAAGTGACCATTGCTTGAAGCTGCATTAAGCGGGGTCCATCCATTGCTACTTGCAATAGTCAAGTCTGCTCCCTTCTCTAGCAGCAACTTGACCACCTTCAAGTGACCATTGCTTGAGGCTGTATAGAGTGGGGTCGATCCATTGCTACTCACAATAGTCAAGTCTGCTCCCTTCTCCAGTAGCAGCTTGACCACCTCCAAGTGACCATCGTCAGAAGCTGCATTAAGCGGGGTCCATCCACCGCTATTTGCAATAGTCAAGTCTGCTCCCTTCTCCAGCAGCAACTTGACCACCTCCAAGTGACCATTGCTTGAGGCTGTATAGAGTGGGGTCGATCCATTGCTATTTGCAATGGTCAAGTCTGCTCCCTTCTCCAGTAGCAGCTTGACCACCTCCAAGTGACCATCGTCAGAAGCTGCATTAAGCGGGGTCCATCCACCGCTATTTGCAATAGTCAAGTCTGCTCCCTTCTCCAGCAGCAACTTGACCACCTTCAAGTGACCATTGCTTGAGGCTGTATAGAGTGGGGTCGATCCATTGCTATCTGCAATAGTCAAGTCTGCTCCCTTCTCCAGTAGCAACTTGACCACCTCCAAGTGACCATCATCAGAAGCTACATTAAGCGGGGTCCATCCACCGCTATTTGCAATAGTCAAGTCTGCTCCCTTCTCCAGTAGCAGCTTGACCACCTCCAAGTGACCATTACTTGAAGCTGCATTAAGCGGGGTCCATCCATTGCTACTTGCAATAGTCAAGTCTGCTCCCTTCTCCAGCAGCAACTTGACCACCTCCAAGTGACCATTGCTTGAGGCTGTATAGAGTGGGGTCGATCCGTTGCTATCTGCAATAGTCAAGTCTGCTCCCTTCTCCAGTAGCAACTTGACCACCTCCAAGTGACCATCGTCAGAAGCTACATTAAGCGGGGTCCATCCACCGCTATTTGCAATAGTCAAGTCTGCTCCCTTCTCCAGTAGCAGCTTGACCACCTCC